>CM046447.1:56455448-56465448 GCA_025506515.1 Flaveria trinervia | reverse complement strand
AGTAGTAGCTGTGGTGGTGGATGTAGTGGCTGTGGAGTGGTAGTGGTGGTGGCAGATGTGGTGGCTGTGGTGGTGGAAGTAGTGGCTGTGGTAGATGTGGTGGTTGTGATGGTAATAAAGGTGAGTCGTCTTTTCTTCTTTTTCTGACCATGGGGTTGAGCCATCCTTTTCCTCCTCGTTCCCGTTGAGGTGGATGCTCCCCCTACAACCCTGCTAGCTGGCTCCGGTACATAACTCGGATCCGTGGCTGTCTCTCCTGAGTCTCGTGGGCGTTTACCAACCACCCTTAGCCCATGTTCTGTGGGAACAACCTTGCTTCCCACAATTCGTGTTAAGGGCTCCTCTTACGACTCCTCATCCTCATCACCAGGAACAAAATCCTGATGGTGGAGATGGTATATTAGTGGTAGTGGCCCTAGATGGTATGGGGCCTGTATCTCCATCAGAGTCACTGTCGTCGGCAGGTAGAGCAATCTGCTCAACATCAGAATCACTGTCGTCGTGGCGCCACTTCCTCCTGTCTGGCACCACATAGTTCTCACAGGCCAGATGCCCAAACAATCTCGTGACTGGGGGTTTTACCTGCTTTCCCCTGTATACCTTCATCCGGCCCAAGGTGGTATCATCCATCACCTCAAGCACTACCGCATCATCCTTCTCCTTTGGTAGGGAGGGGAGCTTCTGGTCTATTATCATTTGCATAAATCGGGGGTACATGCAGAAGCCCTCCTTCCCTTTCCCCTTAATGTTCTCCACCAAGTAGGTGAAGATCATCCTGGAGAAGCTGAACGGATGGTTCAGCACCAATGCAACAAAAGCGTTCTGTATTTGGTCAGACAACTCATCAAAACCTCCCTTTCTGGATGCTATGCATTTCAGGAATACGTGAGCAAGGTACTTCAGCTGGGGACAGAGGTTGCTCTTGTTGAGTACCCCCACATTGATATCCCCAGCGTACTTGGCTCGAAGGAAACATCCTCTGACAGTAAGGGGATGTAATTTAGTAGGACAGTCAGCATCGTCCCCCAACTGTAACACGGTCCTCAGATCCTCCTCTGTGATAGCTATAGCCTCTCCAAAGATAGTACCTCTGATACAATGAGGCTCAGATGATCGATCAACAATTGCACCTTCCCAGAAGGCGTGCTGAATAGACCGATAAGGTGTACATGGAGCAGGTATAGCGTGTGTAATCCTCGATCTCCTGAGGAAGGTTATAATGCCTGAGAAGTCCGAAGCATTTCTGGATGTGAGAATCAGATGAGCACAAATATTGTGCTTTGTACTCATAGTCCAACGGCTGGCCATCTGTTACACAAGGAAAGTAAACATTAGTACCCATTGTTAAGAATGTCATGAAACACTTGGACTTGAACACAATTCTTTTCTGTCATCCGAAGCAATTGTTGAGTCGGTTTTTCGAGATCGATAAACATCCGAGCATGCTCTTGACGGAAGGATGAACAAACAAAACAAAAAGTCAAATCAATAACACGAGCTATCAAATATTGGTTTCATTGATAAAAAACTAACGATTACAAGCTCATTACAACATAAGAATCAAGACTCTTGGCAAGGGGACGATCGAGCATGATCTCCCCTCTCATCCGGCATCCCTAGCCTCCGGGCAGATTTCCTCTCAATCCTTACTCTCTCTACACATTGAAAATGGTATATATAGGCCTCAGCCCATATTAGATGCGACTGGGATTCAGTCGTGCGAATGACTCCATACGTACGACTGAGTGTGCGACTGGACTCACGTGTATGTAGCCTCCTGCGTTTGCACCAGTCGTGCGATTATGCTAGTCGCACTCTTCAGTCGTGCGACTGAAGCTCATCAACCTGTCCATTCGCATGTCTTTCTGTCCGCTCAATTCAAATTCAATTTTTCACCAATTTTGAGTTTTAAACTTCGTGTTCTGGTACATTAGACTCGTAATCCATTAGTTTAACAACTAACACCTTTAATTTCATTTGTTTACGTCGTTTAGTTAGGGTATTTTGCCACCCAAGACACGGTTTTTCTAACGAATCCGATTGTTCAGAATTAGTGGCAAATTGAATGATTTGATAGAGTTTCGGCACCACAGATTACCTATAGAGTCAATGCTAATGGTCAGTATGTGAGAATCGAGGGTTTATAGTGATCAAATGAAATTTTGGCAACGTAACTTTAGTCGTGCGATTTAGGGTAAGTTTAAGAGTGGTGAGTCTCTGCGACCGACTCACTCTCTATTTATACTAACCCTAAATTCAATCGTACGACTGGGCTCATACGCATGTTTCATACGGGCGATTGTTCCTCAGTTGTGCGATTGATTCAGTCGCCCCATTCAGTCATCCGACTGGAGCTCAGTCGTGCGACTTACCCATTCGTTCACTATTAAACATCCGATTGGGTCAATCGTATGGGCCATTCGATTGAATGGTCCATTCTTATGGTCCATTCGTACGAATGGCTCCCATTCGTGTGATAAGTACATACTAAAGGTCCATTCGTGCGAATGGGTCATACTTATGACATTTCCTGCATTTCTTACCATTTAAACCCTTTTAACTTTTGAGTTTAACATTATGAGCTATTGATCATCTCAGACATGAACATTTTAACCAATATAGTCACTTCATGCGTGACTCTTTTAAGCACTTTGTCACCTCAGACGTGACTGCATTAAACTTTAAAAAAACTCATGTGGTCATCTCAGACAAGACCTTTTTAGTAAGTTGATCCCTTACCGATTTTCATGATGTAGTCCGGCAAACAAACAAAACTAAAAGACTAAGTGATAATAATAAAAAAACTAAACTAACGTACCACAATAAAAACTTGTTTTGGCTTTTTGTGAGAGATAAATCCTAAGATGGAAATCTACGGGATTTGGTTCCGGAATAGGCAGCTTCAACTTAGATTTACCACACCTGGACCAATTCAATTTTGGAATCATATAGGCAAGCCAAATCATTTGGGATTTGTTGTCCAAATCTTTTGATGCTCTATTCTTGGTTTTCATCCAGAGTCGTTTGCAACTTTTAGGAAATCATACTAGAACTATTAGATTACCACATTGATTGAACTTTCAAGTATTGCAGCCACAATGATTGTCAATATGTTTGTCCTCTTAAATCCATACATAGACTTTTGACACAGACTGGTGATAGATTTAGGTTTAATTATTTCAACTAACATTTGTGGATCCTACACTTATATGGTAATCAACATTCCTCAGGAGCTTTTGAGCGGTCTACGGGTATTTTTACATGAAGAGACTATTCTTAGAGCGTTCAAAGAGAAGCCAATCCTCAGGTCAGTGCCATCACACAGCAGAGAGGCGGCAAACAACAATGAATTCTAGAATATCTAGGTTATGCTTATCCTTAGGTCCGTTCCATCGCACAGCAGAGAGGCACACAACCTATCTCCTTGTTAGAGTAGCTTAATATTATTTTGCCCAAAATGCACCAACAACATAAGTCATTAGCTTGATAGCATTTTTCTTTCATTTTTTCCGTGCTTTGCTCTATTTATGGTCATTCGCACACATTTGTGGTGTTTACATGCTCGTTACCCCTTATTGGAATATTGTTGATTGTGTTAACCAGTGATAAGATGGAAGCCCACAGTCAGTTGAACAACTTAGTTTGATCTTGAGATCACCAGTCAGGTCTAATAATCTATTGTGTTGAATCTACCGACATATCAATTGTGGTCTAGCAACCTCTCGGTCTACTCTCGTTGTCTTACCTTAGGAGTTACCAATTTTTCTATCATCTTCCTTTTTATATTGCTTGGACTACACAGACTTATACTTTGAATGTCTGCATCTTTTCTAAATTAAAATTTTTAAAGTCCCTCTTGATTTGTTCCTGTGTACTATCATATTCCATAGTGTTTGAATCGGTATCACAGATATGATCTACCTTATATCAGCTTTCCACTTCTTCTCCCTCGTTTTTTAATAATGTTACTTGCTGACTTAGTCTCCCCCTAAAATACTAAAATCAAAACTAGTTTAATTATTTTAGGATTTTAATAAACAACAGAATAACATGAGGTTAATTTTAAAATGGACTAAATTAATCAAATAAAGTAAAATAAAATGAAAAATTTATTAAGCTACATCAGATTACACATGATCATCATCAGGAATAACATCACTTTGCTTTTTAACGCCGTTGACCTCTAGCAAATATTGAAAACGCGGTTTATCAAAGGCTTTATTATAGAGGTCAACGCGTTGAAAATCAATATTAATTTTTACCATATCAATTAAGTTCTTTTCAAACAATCTCTTATGAAATGCTATTTAATACCGACATGTTTGGTCTTTAGATGTTGGACCGGATTTTTAGTTACTGCAATTGCAGCAGAGTTATCAACAAAAATAGGAGTAGAAAAGAACTTTAAACTGTAATCCCGCATTTGCTATGGAATCCAGATGATTTGTGAATAGCAACTTGCAGCAGCAACGTATTCGGCTTCACAGGTTGACAATGCAACCGATGTCTGCTTCTTACGCTGCCAGGTAACTAATCTTCTCCCAAAGAATTGACACCCTGCTGATGTAGACTTGTAATTCATCTTGCAGCCCCCGTACTCAAGTCACTATATGCCGTGAGCTCAAAGTCATCATCTGAGGATACCACAACCCAAGTGTGGGTGTACCCTTCAAATAACGAAATATCCTCTTGACCCCGATCAGATGGTTGACCTTAGGCTTAGCCTGATATCTTGAACATACATGTAGCATACATGATATCAGGTCTTGAGGCAATGAGATACATGAGGGATCCAATCATTCCTCGGTACATTGTGGCATCCACAAGATCTCCATTTTCATCAGGTGCTATATCGTGATTCCTAGCAAGTGGAGTCCCAGCAGCAGAAGCATTCTCCAGGTAAAAACGACTGAGAATGTCTCCTACATACTTGGTCTGATGTAGAATATCCCATTTGGAGTCTGATCCACCTGTAACCCGAGAAAGAACTTCATCTCCCCCATAGCACTCATCTCAAATTCTTTCTTCATAATGCTTCAAATTCTTTGCATAACTCTTCGTTCTTTGAACCGAAGAATATGTCATCGACATAGATCTGTACGAGCAGTAGGTCGCCACCTTTTCTTTAATGAACAGTGTGCAGTCAATGACTCCCCCGCGAAGCTGTTTTTTTTTCAAGATGAGTCGAGAGTTTCTCATACAAAGCTCTTGGAGCTTGATGAAGCCCGTATAAAGCCTTGTCGAGTTTGTAAACTCTATCCCGATGATAAGGATCTTCAAATCCCTCGGGTTGACTGACATAGACTGTTTCTCTGATTCCCCGAAGGAATGCACTCTTCACATCTAATGGTAGACTTTAATCTTCATGTACGATGCATAGGCAATGAAGATGCGAATGGCTTCCATCCTTGCCACGGGTGCAAACACTACATATAGTCAATTCCCTCGACTTGGTGAACCTTGAACCACCAATCGAGCCTTGTTTCTGATAATGACCCTTGGTCATCCTTCTTGCATTTCAAAACCCATTTGGTGCCAATGACCTTAGCACCTTTAGGTCTATCAACCAGAGTCCATACACCTAACTTCTTGAACTGAAGAAGTTCTTCTTGCATGGCACCCACTCACAGCCTCATCATTTAGTGCATCACTCACATATTTTGGCTCAAACTGTGAGACAAAACACCGATAAGCACCATCATGAATATATCCTTTTTCCATAACTGAGGTGTAATCAGCTGAGTATAGCTGATTTCGGGTTTGTACACCTGATCTGACATCCCCAATGACATTGTTTAGGGGATGATAGACGTTTAGTCGTGATCCTGGAGTAGTAGGAACAGCTACCTCAGAGCCAAGATTATGAACATTTGGTTCTGCAGCTGAGGTAGTTGGAGTTTGAGGCTCCGAAGTCGAAGGTGCATCACTGGTAGATGCTTGTGGACTTTCAGGAACTGGAACCTGTTCCTCCTGACTGTTCTGGTCATCTTCTTCAGCTTCATCTTCAGAGGAGGAGTCACTGCCATCGACTACTCCTCCTGACTGAGTAGATGATCCTCCCAGTGAGCTTGATGTTGGTGTATTCAAGATATCATACATCATCCGAGTAGCTAACTAATCATCCGAGGGAGAGAGAGAGAGATGTTGAAGGACTTGAAGAATCCATCATAGTCGAAGAAATAGGCGGGTCCTTTGCCAGTAGATGGTGTGATATATCGCTGAACGTCAACATTACACCACACTTCTACTAGACCCTTGAGTTGTTGTAAACCCTCTTGTTCGGAATGTTGTATCCTAGAAGATTCCTTCATCGCCTTCTCGCTGAATTTACCTTCTTGTGTTTTCTTTAGAAGTGTGCACGGTGCGCCAAATGGTTCGAGATACTCCAGATTCGGTTTGCGTCTTTGTAGTAGCTCGTAACATGTCTTTCTGTGAGGCTTGACATTAGACTCGATTCAGTATAACATGCATTAGCGCTGCCTCATTCCAAAATTGAATAGGCAGTTTTGAGTCTGCCAACATAGTCCGTGCTGTCTCTATCAAGCTTCTGTTCTTTCACTCAGCACACCATTCATCTGAGGTGTGTGGTAGAATGAATTGATGTACAATACCCTTTCCTTGCAGTATGCATCCATCCACTAGTTCTTGAATTCCGTCGTGTTGTCTGAGTGTACTTGTCTAACCTTTAGCTTGTAGAGAGATTCCAATGTGGTTACTAACTCCTTGAAGGACTCAAATGTTTCTGATTTGGACTTTAGAAACATTACCGACGAAACCTTGAGTAGTCATCAGTAACCACTAAACAGTACAAGTCGCCTCCTATGCTCTTTGTACTGACTGGACCAAACAGATCCGTGTGAAGAAGTTCAAGAGGAAGTTCTATTGAATGAATTTTCTTTTCCTTATGAGACTTCTTCGTCTGTTTGCCTTTCTTGCAAGCTAAACATAAATCAGGAAGCTGGAAGTTCTTGACATCTTCCTTTGACTAATGTGTCCCATTCTCCTATGCCAGGAAATGGAATCCTTCTCAGTAGCTTTAGATAGAGTTAGCCATCAACGCAGCATCAGATGTCTCTGGTTCTGGTGATTCTGTCTTTTCTTTCCTTGCTTTGGTAGTCTTTTAGGCTTGTAGCTGACCTCAGTTGTAGTTGTCTCTCAATATTAGACATCACTATATCAACTGCTAGATCTCTTCACTGCGCAGAATCATCATCAAAGTCTTCTACACTGGCAATGTTTGATTCCCTGGAGAGACAAACCTAAAGCTCCAGTGCTGTCTTTCATCATCATGAGCAGTCAAGGCTTTTGGATCCTTGCTTGATGAAGTAGAACTAGTAGCTTGCTTGTCTTGATGAGTGAAGGATGAGAATGGGTTCCCATTACCCGTCTTCTTTGGCTTAACACATTCTCTCTTGAAGTGCCCCTTTCTCATAGTTAAAGCAGGTCACTTTGCTCTTGTCAAAGCCAAATGTGGTATCTTAGTAGCTACCAAGTTTGTTCGGTCTTTTCACAAACTTCTTTGCCCTCCGGACAGCAGTAGCTAAGGCCCACATTATGTCCATTCACTCAAGCTCCATTTCGTCCACTTGCTTGTAGTCCTCGTCTGAAAGATGACAGTTTCCCATCTTCCAGCAACAAGTCCATCATAAGAATGAACCATTGCAGCCAAAAGATCCATGTGTTCTCGAGCTACTTCTACCGTCACATTACCGAGGTTCTCGGTATTCAGTCTAGTAGCATTTGTTTCAGATCCAATATGATGGGTACAAGAAGATCCTAACGTGTCTGATCCTGAAGGAGAAGAATATGAAGGACCCGATGAGCTAGACACATATGCAGTCTGGAGAGGTGCTCCAGATGTCTTAGCTTGAGGCGTGGCATTGTACAAAGCTGGATTCTGAGTATACGAAGACTTTTGAGCTCTGTACTTCATCTTAAGTGCTTCTTCTCGTAGCTTTAGAATGAAGTCATTAATATCCAGCTTTGTCAGCATTCTATTCTGTCTCAGGTTAGACACGAATGAAGCCCACTTTTCCGGCAATCCGTCTGCAAAGTTAGCAACTTTCTCTTCCATGGTAGTAGCCACCCCATGTGTATGCAGTTCACTCATCAGATGGTAGAATCTATCTATAACATCATCCAAACTCTCGTTTCCCATCGATGAGAAGTTATCGAATTCCTTCTTTAACTCCTTAGCCTTGATTGCCTTCAATGAAGCATTCCCGTCGTACCTCTTTTCCTGCTCATCCCATAGTTTCTTGGACTGCTTATTCTCTGAGTACTGGTGGAAAATGTCTTTAGGGATAGACTGTGTAATCAATGCATAAACCCTCTTCTCTGCATTATATTTAACTTTCTGCGCGTCTATCATCCCTCCTAAGGTTAGCTTTACTCCATCGGCTCCCACCGGCGTACTATACCCAATCTCGATAGCTTCCCACAGATTCGGATCCACTCCATTGAGGTAGATCTCAAAACGTTGTTTCTAGTGGGGAAACTCATCTAATGTTAAAAGCTTTGGTGGTTTATTATGATTACCCACCTCACTCTCAAGTAACAACAGGTTCTGGATCCTAGAGTCCTTCCCAGCAGTAAAGGCTGACATTTGATCTTCCATGGCGAATAACTTTAAGTCTACATAAACAAACTGTCAACTGGTGTGACTGAAGGATGCGATTGGGCTATCCGTGCGAATGAACTATGCGAATGGTTCAATCGTGCGGCTGAACTAAGCGATTGGTTCAGTCATGTGAATGAAGCTGATGCGTATGAACACTGCAAACGAATGGTTCAATCGTACGATTGGTGATGCGACTATGTCCAATCGTGCGTCTGAGCAATGCGAATGTGGTCCAGTCGTGCGAATGGCTCACTCGTGCGACTCAAGCTGCTGTTTTGCTAAAATTTCAGGGTTAAACGTGTTTTAGACGTAAAAGTTCAAACTTTCGCAAGGTCTAATCGCCTAAGTCCGTAGATCCAAACTTTGATGAGCAGGGAACGTCCAAGATCACTTTTGACACAAAAGATTGCGTTTTTAGTGCAAAAACACAAGCTTTTTATCAATCTTGATTGAATCACACGTAATCAAGAGCCAAAGCTCTGATACCACTGTTAGGACGTGGTATTTGAACGAAATACCTAGTGATTAGCGTGTAAACCAGATCAAATAGTGCGGAATCCTATTTGATTGGTGATCCAATCAGTGAGAACACACGAACAATCATAAAGAATTGAAACTAACGTTAGAAATCGATTGAGAATCAATCTAAAGTGTTCTATGAACTTGGAGAACGAATTGGGAGGCTTCTCGACTGCTAGGGTACGTCAGGAATCGTAATGAGTGAATGCTCTTATTTTTTCACGAATTGGATTGTATTTATAGGTTAGTATTATTCATTCGGGCGACTGGACCATAAGCATGGTTCAGTTGTGGGATTGAACAATATGGTTGATCATCCTCACGACTGAGTGTTCAGTCGTGCGACTGAGCCAATCTTATGTGTCAATCATACGACTGATCCAGTCTCCTGGTTCAGTCGTGCGACTGTGTCAATCGTTTGAAGTTATTCATGCGTGTGGTCCATTCGCATGGGCCATTCGCATGAGAACTTTATTAGGTTAAGTTTGAATGTATTAATTAATAAACATTATGTGTAACCATTCAAACAATCACTAACCTAATTAAGCAATTCAATATCGACTCATTAATGAAATATTAGACATTAAAAATCACAAACAATCAATATCATTTCATTAATCATATCAAATCACATCAAAATCAAATAAACAAGATCTATTACATTTCATATCATGATCTAGGGACATACATGTATCAACAGGTGTTGTTGTTGTTGTTGTTGCTGTTCATGTTGTTGTTGTTATTGTTGTGTTGTTGTTGTTTTGTTGTTGTTGATGTTATTGTGTTGTTGTTGTTGCTGTTGTTGTTGTTGTTACTGTTTATGGTGTTGTTTATGTTGTTGTTGTTGTTGGTGGTGTTGTT
>CM046447.1:56447948-56452948 GCA_025506515.1 Flaveria trinervia | reverse complement strand
TATGAAGATGGAGATGTCAAATCAGCCAAGACTCCAAGAAGGGAGCCCTCAAGCTAGTATATACCCCAAGCCTCCTTGCAAGCACCACTTGTTTAGGGAGATTCAACACCAACCACCTAAAACCCGAAAATTAATCTTTCTTTCTGCTGCTTTTCGAAGTTGTAGAGAGAGTGAAGAGTTTCTTGATCTTGGGTTTATTGCATGTCTTATGAGTTAATATTGGGTGTAAGACAAGTTAAGTGTGTGTGTGTGTTTCAAGGAAAAGGGGCAATGCCTTGCTTGGGCGCCGAACCCCTCTTTTAAAAAAGAGGGTTTCCCTCTTTAAAACATGCACACACACAATTACAACAAGTCACTAAATAATTTATATAATTACCACTTAATTATATAAGTTTATCACAACCTTTTTTTGTTATTGATGTTATCTAACCTACTTAGATAACATTACAATAATATCTGAACAAAATATCCTAATAAGTTGTCCTATCTCATATGCAATTTATTAGAAAACCATTTTTTCTAATATGGGTGTGTTATTTAATTGTATGATCATATCGTCAATTAATATTGTTTGTGTTTGCAAAGCTTGTTATTTGGTATAACCCGACTTGGATCATAACGTACTAACCACATCAATATTCTAAGTGTCTTGGGCACATAGAATCCTACAATCTCCCACTTGCCCAATTTCATAGAAGATTGATGCAAGCAGTAAATACCGCCTAACAACGGTTTACTACCCTTAATACGCATGACTTATAGCCATTCAATAACATCATCTTATTCAAGTATCCTACTTGAAATGATTTTGGTGAATTAATCATCTATCCTTTTGTTACAGATGTCATGTTAAACCAAGAACACAGAGTGATCATTCCTTATTGATTAACTTATCCGGCCTTAGACATCTAACTCTCACGAATAAGAGGAACAATTCCATCTTGACTACATACGTTTCTCACAAACACCTCGTGTCATAGCTGAACATACCCTTATGTGCTGTCCACTATTTCAGGACAATGAAGAATTAGCTCAAGGTATAATACTTGGTGAATATCAAAACCCAATATCATCTCAGGTCAGAGGATACCAAATGATATTCGCCTTACTCAAATTTACTTATGATCAATCAATAAGATTCCATGTAGTAAAGTTTGAGATGCGGGTTAGTCCAATATTTGTATCCCATAATATCTTTGAACCTTGGTAGCAACCCATTGCTCTATATTCATCTTATGATATCAACCAATCCAAGTTCATAATAATCTTACCCTCATACTTGTTCCCACAAGTATGCACGACTACGGACATTTAGAGTAAACAATTTACTCATGGATAAACATGCTAATTGGAACATTAATTGAAACATTATAAGCAAATAATTTATTCAAATATAAAGAGTTCTACATATCCAAATACAAAATTTACAGATCAAATCCATCACTAGATATCAAGTCCCATGGCACAAGTATGACTTTCATGCTTTGCCTTTTCAAGGAGCTTCGTGAGAGGATCCGCAATGTTTTGATCCGTGTGAACTTTGCGAATACATATCTTTCCCTTTTCAACTTCATCTCGTATGTAGTTGAATCTCCACTCAATGTGCCTAGTCTTTTGATGAGCACGAGGTTCCTTGATTTGAGCAATCGCACCCTCGTTCACAAAGATCTCTAGGGGTTCCTGAATGGAAGGGACAACCCCTAGATCGGCAATGAACTCTTCAACCATGCAGCTTGTTGAGCTGCCAATGAGGCGGCGACATATTCTGATTCTGTAGTTGATAGAGCCACATCCTGTTTGGAGCTCTTCCAAGAGACCGCTCCTCCATTCAGATGAAAATATATCCCGATTGTGACCGAGAATCATCACGATCGGTTTGGAAACTCGCATCCTGTGTAACCTTTTACAACGAGTTCCTCATCACCAGATCCATAGATTAGGAACTATCTCTTGTCCTCCTTAGGTATTAAGTATGTTCTAACACCATCCATGACTGTTTCTAGATTTTGCTGTAACGGCTTGTCATGCTTAAGGCGCATGACACTCCGGTCGAGTGCATATCATTGCATACATGATGGATCCAATAGCAGATGTGTATGGATTGCCTTCATTTTATCTTGCTCATCTCTTGAGCTAGGACATTGAGTCGTACTCAATATCGTTCCTCTTTGAATAGGTACGGTACCTTTCTTAGAGTTCTCCATCTTGAACTTTTCAAGATCTTATCAATGTATGCACTTTGATTTAAACCAATCAACCGCCTTGATCTATCCCTATAGATCTTTATTCCCAGAATATAGGCGGCTTCACCAAGATCCTTGATGGAAAACAACTTCCAAGCCAGGTTTTTACACCTTCCAAGGTTGGAATGTCATTTCCAAACAGTAGTATGTCATCAACATACAATACTAGGAGGGTTATTGTGCTCCCACTAGCCTTCTTATACACACAAGCCTCATCAACGTTTTTGATGAAGCCAATTTCTTTACTTCCTCATCAAAACGATGATTCTAGCTTCTCGATGCTTGTTTCAATCCATAGATTGATTTCTTTAACTTGCATACTTTATTAGGATGTCTTGGATCGACAAAACCTTCAGGCTAAACCATATAGACATCTTCCTCAAGATATCCATTTAGGAAAAGTTGTTTTGACATCCATTTGCCAAATCTCATAATCATAATGAGCAGCTATGGCAAACAAATCTCCTTATAGACTTTAGCATCGCAACAGGTGAGAAAGTTTCATCATAGTCAACCCCTTGAGTTGAGTGAAACCCTTTGCTACAAGTCTAGCTTATAAGTATCCAAGTTTCCATGCTATGGGTTTTCTTCTTGAAACCCACTTGCTTCCAAGTACTTTGGAATTAAGAGGTGGTACAACAAGTTCCCAAACTTGATTGTCATACATGGATTGCATCTCAACGTTCATGGCTTCAAGCCATTTGTCACAATCCAAATGGACACTGCATTCTGGTATGTGGTTGGTCATCTGAATCTACCACATAGCATCCATCCATGAAAAATCCATATCTTTCAGGTGGATTACTAGTTCTACCACTTCTGCGAACGTTTTGTGTGTATTTTACAACGCTTGATCATCCTCAACATCCTCATGTTGAGTGCTAGTTTCAACCAAACGTGCATCGGGTTGTGGTTCTTGATCCTCCTCAAGATCCATTGTTCTACTGCTAGTTCCTTCCATAAGGAACTTTGCCTCTAAGAACTCACCCTTTCTGGCAACAAACACCTTTTGTTCCAAGTGGATCATAGAAAAATAATCCCATAGAATCTCTAGGATATCCAATAAAGATACACTTGGTGGATCGGACTTCCAATTTGTTTGGGGTGGGAGTCTTAACGTAAGCCTCACAACCCCAGACCCTTAAGTATGATAGGGATGGAACTCTTCCACCCATATCTCAAAGGTGTCCTTTCCACCTTTTTGGTTGGGGCCATATTAGAATACGGGCCGCGGAGAGCAAAGCGAAACCCCAAAATGATAAGGTAATGTGCTTCTAGCCATCATAGATCGAACCATATCCAATAAGGTTCGATTCCTCCTCTCAGACACACCATTATGTTGTGGTGTTCAGGTGGTGGAGTGAGTTGTGAGACAATCCCACAACTCCTAAGATGATCTTGAAAAGCATCACTTAGGTATTCACCTCCTCTATCGGTGCGGAGAACTTTAATCGACTTGTTGAGTTGATTTTCTACTCATTCTTGAAGATTTTGAATTTTCAAAAGCTTCATCTTTGTGCCTTTATAAGTACACATACCCATAGCGACTATAATCGTCGGTAAAGGTAATGAAGTATCTGTCACCATTCCTAGTCATTGGTTTAAAAGGACCACACACATCCGAATGTATGATTCCTAATAAATCTTTTGCCCTTTCGTTAGTTCCACTAAAGGGTGACTTAGTCTTTTTCCCTGTAAACAAGATTCACATACATCAAATGAATCACATTCATTGTTTTTAAAAGACCATTCTTTGAAGTTTGTATACGTTTCTTGTTTATATGACCAAGACGACAATGCCAAAGATAGGTATCACTCAAATCCAATTTGAGTTTCTTGGTGTTGGTATGGTACAATGAACTATTAAAGCATTTTCATGAACCAATTCATAAATACCATTAATGGGAATAGCTTTAAAATAAACATATCATTTAAAGAAACATGAATATCATTTTCAACAAAGAATAATACATATCATAATGTCTAATTGGGATACTGAAATAATGTTCCTAGTCAAACTAGGAGCATATAAAACATTCTTCAAAATTACATCCAACCCACTTGGAAGTTTTAGGATGTAGTCCCCACGAGCTTCAACTTTGACTTTGGTTCCATTGCCATGAAGAGGACTAAATCCCCTTGATTGAAGTCCCTACTCTTTTGAACCCCTGCAACAAATTGCAAATGTGAGTTCCACATCCGGTATAATACCCATGTGTTTGAAGATGTTACATTAATCAATATGAATCATGTATGTTGTACCTGAGGTCTGCCCGGATCCCTCTTTGCCTTCAACGTTGGAGATGGACAGGACAATTCCTTGCCCAATGTCCAATCTCTCCACACTTGAAGCATGGGTCATTAGTTGCAACCTTTTGCTTCTTCTCTTGTGGTTTGGGGTGGCACCCTTGCCACCCCTTTCCCTTTTCCCCAAACAGGTCCCTTACCTTGGCAAACTTTGCCTTGGGTGCGGGATGAGGCCTTTTTTTGTTCCCACCTTCATGGATGGTGAGAACGGGTAAAACCCTTTTACCCATGGCCGCCTCGGCCGTTTTAAGCATTGAGTGAAGCTCACCAATGCTCTTGTCCCATGCATTCATGTTGTAATTCAACACAAATGTCTCGAACTTCTTGGTAAGGCATTAAGGATCAAATCCGTGGCCAATTCCTTCAAGACGGGACAATTAAGTCTCTCGAGGCGGTCAATATGACTTTTCATCTTAAGTACATAAGATGAAAACGATTGGTTGTCGTCCA
>CM046447.1:56431653-56441653 GCA_025506515.1 Flaveria trinervia | reverse complement strand
AATTGGTTAATTAGGTTAGTGATTGTTTGAATGCTTACATATAATGTTTATTAATCAATACATTCAAACTTAACATAATGAATTTCTCATGCGAATGGCCCATGCGAATGGACCATTAGCATGAACACGTTCATACGAATAACTCAGTCGCACGACTGAACCAGGAGACAGGATCAGTCGTATGATTGTAAAATAAGATTTGCTCAGTCGCACGACTGAACACTCAGTCGTGCGAATAAATCAACCGTATGGTTCAATCGCACGACTGAAACATACTAATGGTTCAGTCGCACGATTGAATAATACCAACCTATAAATACAACTCAATTCGTGAAAAATAGAACTCTCGATCATTACGATTCCAGACGTACCCTAGCCGTCCAAAAACCTCCCATTCGTTCTCCAAGTCACAGAACACATTAGATCGATTCCCAATCAATTTCTAACGTTAGTTTCAGTTCCTGATTGATTCTTCGTGTGTTCTCACTGATTGGATCGCCAATCAAATAGGATTCCACACTATTTGATCTGGTTTACACGCTAATCTCCAGGTATTTCGTTCAAATACCAGGTCCTAACAAGTGGTATCAGAACTTTGGCTCTTGATTACGTGTGATTCAATCAAGATTGATAAAAAGTTTGTGTTTTTGCACTAAAAACGCAATCTTTTGTGTCAAAAGTGATCTTGGACGTTCCCTGCTCATCAAAGTTTGGTTTCTACGGACTTAGGCAATTCAACCTTGCGAAAGTTCAAATTTTTACGGCTAAAACACGTTTAACCAAGAGATTTTCGCAAAACAGCAGCTTCAGTCGCACGAGTGAGCCATTCGCACGACTGGACCTCATTCGCATTGCTCAGACGCACGATTTGACATAGTCGTATCTCCATTCATACGATTGAACCGTTCGGTCGCACTGTTCATACGCATCAGATTCATTCGCACGACTGAGCTAATCACTTAGTTCAGCCGCCGATTGAACCAGTCGTAGAGTTCATACGCACGACTAGTCCATTCGCATCCTTCAGTCGCCCCAGTGACAATTGCTTATTAGACTTAAAGTTATTCACAATGGAAGATCAAATGTCAGCCTTTACTGCTGGGAAGGACTCTAGGATCAGAACCTGCTGTTACTTGAGAGTGAGGTGGGTAATCATAATAAACCACCAAAGCTTTTAACGTTAGATGAGTTTCCCCACTAGAAACAACGTTTTGAGATCTACCTCAATGGAGAGGATCTGAATCTGTGGGAGGCCATCGAGATTGGATATAGTACGCGGTGGGAGCCGATGGAGTAAAGTTAACCTTAGGAGGGATGATAGACGCGCAGAAAGTCAAATATAATGCAGAGAAGAAGGTCTATGCATTGATTACACAGTCTATCCCTAAAGAGATATTCCACCAGTACTCAGAGAATAAGCAGTCCAAGAAACTATGGGATGAGCTAGAGAAGAGGTACGACGGGAATGCCTCGTTGAAGGCAATCAAGGCTAAGGAGTTAAAGAAGGAATTCGACAACTTCTCATCGATCGGAAACGAGAGTTTGGACGATGTTATAGATAGATTCTACCATCTGATGAGTGAACTGCATACACATGGAGTGGCTACTACCATGGAAGAGAAAGTTAATAATTTTGCAGACGGATTGCCTGTAAAATGGGTTTCATTCGTGTCTAATCTTAGACAGAATGAATGCTGTCAAAACTGGATATTAATGACTTCATTCTTAAGTTGCGAGAAGAATCACTTAGAATGAAGTACAGAGCTCAGAAGTCCCGTACCATCAAAATCCAGCTTTATACAATGCCACGCCTCAAGCTAAGACATCTGGAGCACCTCTCCAGACTGCATTTGTGTCTAGCTCATCGAGTCCTACACATGCACCTCCTTCAGGTTCAGAAACGTCAGGGTCTTCTTGTACCCAATACATTGATCTGAAGCGAATGCTACTAGACTGAAGACCGAGAACCTCGCGTAATGTGACTGTGGAAGTAGCTCGAGAGCACATGGATCTATTGGCAGCAATGGTCCATTCTTATGATGAACTTGTTGCTGGAAAGATTGGAAACTGCCATCTGGCAGACGAGGACTACGAGCAGGTGGATGAAATGGAGCTTGAGAGAATGGATAATGTGGGTCTTAGCTAGTGTTGTCCGGAGGGCGAAGAAGTTTGTGAAAAAGACTGGACAGAACTTGGTTGCTACTAAGGATAACACCTTTGGCTTCGACAAGAGTAAAGTGACCTGCTTTAACTGTGGTGAAAAGGGGCACTTCAAGAGAGAATGTGTGAAGCCAAAGAAGACTGGGAACGGGAACCCGTTTCATCCTTCACTCGTCTAGACAAGCAACTCCCAGTTCTACTTCCTCAAACAAGGACTCCAAAGCCTTGACTGCTCATGATGATGAAGGACAGGATTGGAGCTTTAGGTTTGTCTCACCAGGGGAATCAAACATTGCAAGTGTAGAAGATATTGACAGTGATTCCGCTAGTGAAGGAGATCTAGCAGTTGAGATAGCAATGTCACATAGTGAAGAAGCAACTGCAACTGAGGTCAGTTACAAGCCAAAAGCGAAGACTACCATGTCAGAGATAGAAAGGAGAAGCAAAAGAATCAGAATCATCTGATACTGCATTGATGACAAACGCTTCTGAATCAACTCAGGTAAGTACTACTGACACAATGTTTAATAATCATGCTTGTTCTGATTGTGATGCCTTTAGGAATAGCATAGATGCTAAATTTTCTATGTTATTAGATCATAATGATAACTTGATAAAAGATTTGCATCTATGCACTAAGGCTAATAGGGTATTAAACAAAATGAGCACAGTTATAAAGAAAAGATAGACCTTTTGACTAAACAGCTTAGGGAAACCGAGTAGTTGCCTTTAATCAAGCTAATGACATTAGGTATTATCTAAACTCCTAGAAGACACTAAGAAGCAAAAGGCAGTTCTAGAAGTAGAAGTAAATTCACTAAAACAGAAACTGCATAGTTGGACTAGTTCTTCGCACATAGTCCAACACTTAGTGAAAGAAAGGAACAACAGGGAGGGACTGGGTTATAAAGTGGTTCCGCCACCACCTGAGACTTTGATGAACACTAAGACTAGACCTGTAAATAGTAATCCCATCAAGGATCAGTAGTGTCTACTCTCTTGTTAGTGATCCAGATTCCTTATGTTCATCTATTGACACTGGAAACAAACAAAAGGAGACCACTTCAAAGACAAAGGGTAAATTGCCTTGTGTTAATCTGGAAAAGGAATTTGAAAAGGTTAACTTAAAGTCAGGTTCAAACAAAGTCAAATAAGAACCAAAAAGGGCTTTTAAGGATATTCTTTCACATACTTCAAGTCAAAGACCAATTAACAAAAAGAAAATGATGTCAAACAGGTTAAATCAGTTAATTTTGTTAAACGAGTAAAACATCAAAAGAACCAGAGTCAAAACCTAAAGTGAGTGATGTTACTAGAGTGTCACACACATCTCCACAAAGAAAGTTTAATCATAAAGTTGATAGCAGGGCGTGCTACAACTGTGGAGAATGTGGACACATTGCTTCCTATGTTCTTATTATCAGACACCTAGGAAGAAGATTGAACTTCAGGACTCAAAACCTAAGTCTTCTAAAAGGAGCTCCTTAACTCCACCTAGAAAAACTAGTGAACAGAAGGTTCAACCCGTTAGCCAGTCGACTGTTTATCACAAACAGGCATTGCACAAATCTGGCTTATGGAAAGAGAAGTCAATCTCTATGTTTGATAATGATGACAAGAAGGAACCTGAGCTACCTCACCTTCTAAGGGTCAATGGGTTGAATTTCTGATGTGTGATGCCTCTGGGAAACCCAAGCCAGTAAAGGCTTGGGTTCCTAACCTAAACTAATCCTTTACCTTGTATGTGCAGGTTGTTCAATACAGTGCTGAAACTAACACGTGGATAGCAGACAGCGGAGCATCCAGGCACATGACAGGAAACAGAGCTCTTTTATCAAATGTCAAACAAATAAAAGGAGGGCATGTTTCGTTTGCTGGAAACAAGGGAGGCTATATCACAGCCAGGGAGAAGTTGGAAATCAGAAAGTTAAGTTTGATAGGGTGAACTACGTCCAGCAACTTCAAAACAACTTACTCTCTGTTTCTCAAATATGTGATAAGGAATTTAAAGTCATCTTCGACACAAGAAGTGTTACGTACTAAAGAAAGACTACATGATCCCAGAGGACCATGTTTTGATGACTGCTTCAAGATATAAGATCTTTATGTCTTGGATCTGTCAACAACTTCTACAATGGATCATGAGGTTCAGTGTTTTCTATCCAAAGGTACTGAAAAAGACTCCATCTCCTGGCATAGGAGAATGGGACACATCAGTCAAAGGAAGATGAATCACTTGATTCAGAAGGATCTGGTGAGAGGTGTTAATGTCAAGAACTTTCAGCTTCCTGATTTCTGTATAGCTTGCAAGAAAGGTAAACAGACAAAGAAGTCACTTATGGAAAAGAAAGTTAATTCAATAGAACTTCCTCTTGAACTTCAACACATGGATCTGTTCGGTCCAGTCAGTACAAAGAGCATTGCAGGCGACTTGTACTGTTTTGTGGTCACCGATGACTACTCAAGGTTCACTTGGGTAATGTTTCTGAAATCCAAATCAGAAACATTTGAATCATTCAAGGAGTTGGTAACCACACTGGAATCTCTCTACAAGCTGAAATTAGACAAGTACGCTCAGACAACGGAATGGAATTCAAGAACCAGTGGATGGAGGAATACTGCAAGGAAAAGGGGATTGTGCATCAATTCACTTCTGCTTACACACTTCAGATGAATGGCGTTGCTGAGAGAAAGAAAGAAGCTTGATAGAGACAGCACGGACTATGCTGGCAGACTCGAAACTGCCTATCCATTCTGGAATGAGGCAGTGGCAAATGCATGTTATACACTGAATCGAGTCCTGATAGTCAAGCGCCACGGAAAAAACATGTTACAAGCTACTACAAAGACGCAAACCGAACTTGGAGTATCTCGAAACATTTGGGGCGCCATGCACACTTCAGAAGAAGACACAAGAGGGTAAATTCAGCGAGAAGGCAGATGAAGGCATCTTTCTAGGATACAACATACCTAACAAGCGAGTTTACAACAACTCAACAGGTCTAGTAGAAGTTTGGTGTAATGTTCATGTTCAGCGATTCACCACACCACCTACTGGCAAAGGACCCGCCTACTTCTTTGACTATGATGGATTCTTCAAGTCATTCAACATTCCTCTCTCTCCCTTGGATGACGAATTAGCTACACGAATGATGTATGATAGCTTGAATCCACCAACATCTAGCTCACAGGGAGAATCATCTACTCAGTCAGGGGGAGTAGTTGACAACAATGACTCCTCCTCTGAAGATGAAGCTGAAGAAGATAACCAGAATAGTCAGGTGGAACAGGTTCCAGTTCCTGAAAGTCCACAAGCATCTACCAGTGGTGCACCTTCAACATCAGAGCCTCAAACTTCAACTACCTCAGATGAAGAACCAAATGTTCATCATCTTGGCTCTGAGGTAGCTGTTCCTACTACTCCAGGATCACGACTAAACGTCTATCATCCAATAGACAATGTCATTGGAGATGTCAGATCAGGAGTACAAACCCAAATCAGTTATACTCAGCTGATTACGCCTCAGTTATGGAGAAGGGATATATTCATGATGGTGCCTATCGGTGTTTTGCCTCACAGTTTGAGCCAAAATATGTCAGTGAAGCACTAAATGATGAGGCGTGGGTGAGTGCAATGCAAGAAGA
Source organism: Flaveria trinervia (assembly GCA_025506515.1). Taxonomy (NCBI): domain Eukaryota; kingdom Viridiplantae; phylum Streptophyta; class Magnoliopsida; order Asterales; family Asteraceae; genus Flaveria; species Flaveria trinervia. The sequence continues at coordinate 56,435,848 of CM046447.1, read as the reverse complement.
ACTTCTTCAGTTCAAGAAGTTAGGTGTATGGACTCTAGTTGATAGACCTAAAGGTGCTAAGGTCATTGGCACCAAATGGTTTTAAAATGCAAGAAAGATGACCAAGGGGTCATCATCAGGAATAAAGCTCGACTGGTGGTTCAGGGTTTTCGCCAAGTCGAGGGAATTGATTACAATGAGGTGTTTGCACCTGTGGCAAGGATGGAAGCCATTCGTATCTTCCTTGCCTATGCATCGTACATGAAGATTAAAGTCTATCAATTAGATGTGAAGAGTGCATTTCTTCATGGGGATATTAGAGAAACAGTCTATGTCAGTCAACCCGAGGGATTTGAAGATCCTTATCATCGGGATAGAGTCTACAAGCTCGACAAGGCTTTATACGGGCTTCATCAAGCTCCAAGAGCTTGTATGAGAAACTCTAGACTCATCTTGTGAAACACGGCTTTCGCAGGGGAGTCATTGACTGCACGCTGTTCATTAAAGAAAAAGATGGCGACCTACTGCTCGTACAAATCTATGTTGATGACTTAATCTTCGGTTCGAAGAGCGAAGAGTTATGCAAAGAGTTTGAAGCAGTTATGAAGAAAGAGTTTGAGATGAGTGCTATGGGGGAGATGAAGTTCTTTCTCGGGCTACAAGTGGATCAAACACCAAATGGTATCTTTCTCTACATCAGACCAAGTACGTAAGAGACATTCTCAATCGTTTTGACATGGAGAATGCGTCTGCTGCGGGACTCCACTTGCTACGATCACGACATTGCACCTGATGAAAATGGAGATCTTGTGGATGCCACGATGTACCGAGGAATGATTGGATCCCTCATGTATCTCACTGCCTGTAGACCAGATATCATGTATGCGACATGTTTATGTTCTAGATATCAGGCTAAACCTAAGGTCAATCATCTGATCCGGGTCAAAAGGATTTTTCGCTATCTAAAGGGTACACCCATACTTGGGCTGTGGTATCCTCATGATGATGATTTTGAGCTCATGGCGTATAGTGACTCGGACTACGGAGGCTGCAAGATGAACTACAAGTCTACATCAGCAGGGGTCAATTCTTTGGGAGAAGATTAATTACCTGGCAGTGTAAGAAGCACACATCGGTTGCCTTGTCAACCTGTGAAGACGAATATGTTGCTACTGCAAGTTGTTGTTCACAAATCATCTGGATTCAACAGCAAATGCGGGATTACGGTTTAACGTTCTATTCTACTCCTATTTTTGTGAGAACTCTGCTGTAATTGCAGTAACTAAAAATCCGGTCCAACATCCTAAGACCAAACATATCGGTAATAAATATCATTTCATAAGAGATTGTTTTGAAAAGAACTTAATTGATGTGGTAAAATTAATATTGATTTTCAACGTGCTGACCTCCATACTAAAGCCTTTGATAAACCACGTTTTTCAATATTTGCTAGAGGTCAACGGCGTTAAAAAGAGAAGTGAGGTTATTCTTCCTGATGATGATCATGTGTAGTCTGATTAGCTTAGCTAATTCTTCATTTGTTTTGAGTTTATTTGGTTAAATTAGTCTGGTTAACGTTAAACTTATGTTATTCTGTTGTTTATTAAAATCCTAAAATAATAATACCGTTATGATTTTAGTATTTTAGGGGGAGAATAAGTCAGCAAGCAATTTAAAAAAAAAGAGGGAGAAGAGTGGAAAGCTGATATAAGGTAGATCATATCTGTGATACCGATTCAAACCCTTGGAATATGATAGTACACAGGAACAAATCAAGAGGACTTTGAAATTTTAATTTAGAAAAGATGCAAAATTCAAAGTATAAGTCTGTGTAGTCTAAGCAATATAAAAGGGAAGATGATAGAAAAACTGGTAACTCTTAAGGTAACACAATAAGAGTAGACCTACAGGTTGCTAGACCACAATTGATATGTCCGTAGATTCAACACAATAGATGATTAGACCTGACTCGTGATCTCAAGATCAAACTAAGTGGTTCAACTGACTGTGGGCTCCCATCTTATCGCTGGTTAACACAATCAACAATATTCCAATAAAGGGTAATGAGCATGTAAACGCCACAAATGTGTGCGGATGACCATAAATAAAGCAAAGCACCAGAAAAAATGAAATAAAAATGCTATCAAGCTAATGACTTATGTTGTTAGTGCATTTGGTGCAAAATAATATTAAGCTGCTCTAACAAGGAGATAGGTTGTGTGCCTCTCTGTTGTGCGATGGCACTGACCTGAGGATAAGCATAACCTAGTATTCTAGAATTCATTGTTGTTTGCCGCCTCTCTGCTGTGCGATGGCACTGACCTGAGGATTGGCTTCTCCTTGAAAGCTCTAAGAATAGTCTCTTCTTGTAAAAAACCATAGACCGCTCAAAGCTCCTGAGGAAGTTGATTACCATATAAGTGTGGGATCCACAAATGTTCGTTGAAATAATTAAACCAAAAACAATCACTAGTTTGTGTCAAGAGTCTGTGTATGGATTTAAGTGGACAAACATAATGACAATCATTGTGGCTGCAATTCTTGAAAGTTTAAATCAATGTGGTGATCTAAGAGTTCCAGTATGATTTCCTAAAGTTGCTAATGACTCTGGATGAACACCAAGAATTGAGCATCAAAAGATTTTGATAACAAGTCCCAAATGATTTGATGTGCCTATATGATTCCAAAATTGAATTGGTCCAGGTGTGGTCAATCTAAGTTGAAGCTTTCGATTCTGGAACCAAATCCAGTAGATTTCCACCTTAGGTTCTATCTCTCACAAAAAGCCAAAACAAGTCTTAATTTTTAGTCTTAGTTTAAGTTTCTAATTTAGCGAGTCGTTTTAGTTAATTTGTTTGCCGGACTACATCATGAAAATCGATAACGGATCAACTCACTGAATGGGTCATGTCTGAGATGACGACATGAATTTTCAAGTTTAAAGCAGTCACGTCTAAGGTGACTAAATTGGTTAAAAATGATCATGTCTGAGATGATCAAAACTCATAATGTCTATTTCAAAAGGTTAAATGTTCAAAATGGCAGAAAATCTATTAAGTGTGACCTATTCGCACGATTGGACCATGAATATGGACCAACCATGCGAATGGATCCCAGCACGACTGGACATGAAATTTAGTCATTCACCCGAATGGCGTTTAAGAATGATCCTTTCGACCGAATGACAGGGTGCGAATGAGTAAGTCAACCGACTGAGACTCAGTCGGTTAATTGAGAAAGCAATGAAAGGGCACGACTGAACCTCAGTCGCCCAAATGAACTGAGCGAATGAGGCCAGTCGGCCGATTGAAATTACGGTTAGTATTTAAAGGGCCTCAGTCGATCGCATTTCACTCATCACTCCCAATCGCACCCAAATCGCTTTCTTTCCCGTTACTCTACCAAAATTTCTAGAGATAGTTTTTCACATTGCTATTGATCTTCTGACATTCGATTGACAAGTATACAGGTACATTGCAGTTAAACCTTATAGAAATCAGAAGATTTGAGTCAAATTGGGTTATTCGAATGAAACTTTGATCGGATTGAAAAATGCCCTAATAACCTACATAAACTAAGCTAAATGTTAAAATTAAGTTAATGGACCATTAAGCCATGTTAAATTACTTGAATTAGGTCAAGATTCAAACCTTAGTCGATTAAACAGGGGGTCATGCGATTGGTCGTCCGGATGAACTCCAATCGCACGACTGAATCTTGCGATTGGATCAATCGGCAGAATGAACCATGCGAATGAGTTCAGTCGGCCTACTGAACCAATCGCAGACTCAGTTAGAAAATTGAACTCAGTCGCATGTCTTGTTCAACCGAACGAGCTCAGTCGCACGAAAGAACAAACGACTGACTCCAGTCGCATGATTCATTCGCACGAATGTATCGGATTGAATTTAAACTATACACCTTGAACTAGATTTTGAATGTATGACTTACAAATGGTTCTGTGTCTTGTGTTTCAGGTCAATGGCTGATAGATGGTCCATAAATCCAAAGCACAATATATGTGCTCATTTGGACCATACGACTCGGAATGGAGCCGAGTTACAATATTATTGCATTCCTTCGACGCTCTCGGATACACAAAGCCATATCCACACAGTGTACTCCTTACAGGTCGTTACATCAGGCTTTCTGGGAAAATGCCTCCGTAGATCGTTCACATGAGCCTTACAGCATACGGAGCTCCATTCATGGTCAT
>CM046447.1:56149153-56426653 GCA_025506515.1 Flaveria trinervia | reverse complement strand
GAAAATACTTATTAGGGGTATTAGGGGCTTTAATCATACACATGGTCTCAAGCTAAGAGTTCATAGGTTTGAACTTTGAAATCTTTCTATCATTGGTTTCATTGGGTTTTATCTTATCCTACTACTCTAATAAAAAGGTAATTAAAATTGACACTTGTCAACATCACATTTTTTTTTATCAAAAATTTTCCGCTTCTCTATCTTATTTAATCCTTATATTAATTACTAGTAATATTATTTAATTTATATTTAATTAAATATATTTTTAATAAACTACGAAAGAAATAATATTACTAATGGTATTTCTAAATATGCAAAATTTTATAAAATAAGATTTTTTTCTAAAACATCAAACTTTATTGAAAATATAAAATAAATTAAATTTAGTATTTTTTAGATAAAACTTTTGTAAACAAAAAATAATTAAAATTAGAAATTATAGTTAGAAATTTTTTAAAATAATATTTTTGAAAAACATTTGTTTGAAATATAATTGTCATCCTGTTTATAATTAGGAGTGTTCAATCAATTATTATTTTAGAATTATCATTTTATATATAATAAGTTTTTATTATATTTAATTATTTTATTTATATAACTCGTGTATTCTACGAATTTACTAAAACTAGTTATTATTATAATTAATTTGTTTACATCACCCCATAGAGCTCCATGAGCCCAAAGTCTTAAAATAATCTTGACACATTTTTAAGTTATCCGAGACATAAATATATTATAACAAATTTTATTGTTGTTTTTATTAGTGATGTAGAACTTATTAAGTAATCATTGTTTTTTTATTCTTTTATTATTACTGTTATTATTATTATTTTTATTATCATTATTATCACTATTTCTACTACCCTCTATGGGTCATAAGAATGAACGGCATCCACTTTATCGTGATGTACATAGCTACAAACACATGTCAATATCTTTTTGTGTGGTACTGTTGTGAATAACTTTAAATATTTCATAACATACGTATTTTCCGCTATGTACATACATATTAATTCATATAAATACATACATATATAAACACACATATGTAGCACATATGTATCTATGTACGTACGTAAGTCACTTTTTTTAGATTAATTGCGTCTAGCAAATATTACAAATATGTCTCAAATGATCCTCTACATAAAGTTACATTTTCATAAAACGCAACGTGTATATATACAGAGATAGAGAGACAGTAATAACATTTAGGGAGTGTTTGGTATACATGAATATAATGAAATTTAATAGAATTAGAATCTGAATTGAATTGATCATTGTGTTTAGTTGGTAAGATTTCGTTAGAATTGAAATTTGAATTATGTTCTAACGTGCTTAATTGTGAAAGAAATTTGAATTGTAATTAATTTTCTTAAATTCCTTCAAAATAAAAACTTCAAAATCCTTTTCAAATTTTAAAGGATTTCAAATTTCACCTTGCCTCCCCGACCTACCACCCCCGCCACCACCAATGGACACGACCAATGATCCTTGTCGATGCCATCGATTGCCTCCACCCCCGACCTTCGATTGCCACCAACTAACGAATGCCACCTACGACTGTGGTCGTCGTCGCCCTTAACCTCCAATCGTCATTGATTGCCCAGAACCGCTTGACGCCCCACTCACTACTCTCTTGTCGTACTAACCCCGACAACCCAAACCCAGTGACAACCAATCTTGTTGTAACGGTTGTCGACAATTGATAGTCACCGCTAAAGCCCATCTACACAACCGCGCGCAACAGCCGACCACCGATCATTGTCGCCGAACCATGTTTGTTTTAGACGCGCTCAACGAAGATTGTCGGTTTACAGCGGCGGGCATGATTGGTTGGTGGTGGTGGGGTACGGTCGGTTTTCAGCAACGAACGCAATCATTGGACGCGGTTTGTGGTCACGGTCGATTTTTGGCAGTGACGGCGGCGGCAATCGATGGTATGTAGAGCTGGTGATAAATGGTCATGGAGGTGGTGGCAGTTTGCAATTGATGATAAATTTCAATTTCTTTATAAGTATTTTATCACTAAAAATACATTTGGAATTTAAATTTTCTTTTAAAATTTCAATTCCATTAAATTACAAATCATTTGAAAAATATTTAGTTACAAATATAATTCATTCAATATCAAGATAAATCCAATTTTAATTTCAATTACAATAAATTCCGTAAACCAATTGTGACATTGTAACACCTTATCTTAATTTAATTAGAAGAAAAACAATGTTGCACGTGTGTTCAAACAGTGAACTTTACCCATTCGATCCATTTAAACTCATTTATACAGACATACGTGAATGTAAATGCATTATTTTTATTGATAAAAGAGTTCGAAAATTTAAATTTAGTTAAATGTGATACTGGTTATATGAATATAAAGTTGTCATGTTTGGTGAGGGGGTTTATGAGCTAAAGATTTGTTATTTTTGAAACTTTGTTTGGTAACATTTTAAAGCCTCTAATAACTCATAAAAACTTGTAAACCCAAAGTTCATAATAAAACTCCAGCTTCTGGCTCGCAGCTCCAATTACGTTTCACGCATATTTCTACTCTAATAAAAAGTTAATTAGATATGAAACATGTCAACACTGTATTTATTCTTACAGAATTTTCACCGTTTTTTCTCATATTAAATACCCACATTAATTACTATAGAGTTAATTACATAGATAGTCCCTGTAGTTTATAAAAAATAACAGGTTTGGGTACTAAGCAAAAATAGTAACAAGTTTGAGTATACACTTTTAAATTTGTAACAAATAACCATTAGATTTTAGGTTAAGTTTAAGAGCAATTTAGTCTTTTCACATTATAGGATTATATATGTAAAATAGAGAGACTATTTGTGTACTTAATTAAAATATTATATTTATATATAACTCTATACACACACATATTATATATATATATATATATATATATATATATATATATAGAGAGAGAGAGAGAGAGAGAAACAATCACTGAACAATAATACTCACCACCACCACCATCATCAGACATCACCCCCGGTCGCTGCCGCAGGTATCACCATCGGCCATCACCACCCTCACACCACCATCATCCATCTCCACCTTTGGTACTTTCATCATCGTCACCAGCCACTAACACTACATCGTTGCCCCCTTTCCCATGTTATCTTCAACCGCATGTCACCACCGTCAGTCTCATCGCCGGTCTCCACCTTCGCCATCATCGCCTGTTACCACCGCACCAATACCCTCACATCGCCGCTCCATTCTCGAGTATCCCCATCATCATCAGCACCAAACTCATTCTCTTTCCCCTATAAAACCCTAAACCTAAATCGAACACCCAACACCAGCTTATACCATCATGTACCACTCAATACCCTAATTAAGATCTAAACCTAGCTGCCTCACAACCTCCAAACACCCCAATTTAAGGGTTTTCTTAATTTAGAGGTTAATAAGGGAAAAAAGGGGATTTGATGAGATGATGATGATGATGGTGCAATGTTGAGGTGGGGATGATGATGACGATGGTGCGATGGTTGAGGTGGAAATGATGATGTCGATGGTGATATTGCCATGGTGGTGAATGGTGATGATGCAATGATTGTTATGATGTGGTGATGTGGTGATGTTATGATGGTGGTGATAATGAGGTGATGGTGGGTAGAAGGCGGTGACTATGGCCTTCATGGGTGTTCAGTGATGGCTGGTGGGTAGGAGGTGCTTGTGGTGGTGACGGTGGGTAGATGGTGGTGGTGGTGGGTAGATGGGGGTGGTAGTGGTCAACGGGGAAAGGGGGTTGGGTTTTTCAAACATTTGTAATTACAATAATAACCCCTGGATAAAAAAATATAAAAATGAGGATCCCTTAAAAGGTTTTTTGGTTATTTTACTTAAACTTAACAGAAAAACTAACGTCTTAGTGTTAGTACCTTAATTTGTTACAAAATTAAAAACACAGTAACCAACCTGCTATAAAAAAGTCTTAGTATCTAAACCTGTTATTTTAAATAAACCACAGTGACCATTTATGTAATTAACTCTTACTAATAATATTATTTAATTTTTTTTTAAAATTAAAATACTTTTTTGATAAGTTAAAAAGAGAACATTTTATTAATGTTATTTCTAAGAATCCAAAGTCTTATAAATTAGTAATTTTTTAAACATCAAACATTTTTAAGATTACAAATATTTTAAAATTAATGCTTTAAAAAGGTAGTTTTTTATAATAAAAATATTTAAAATTGATAGTTATAATAAGAAGGTTTTTAAATTATATATTTCTAAAACATTTATTTTGAAATAAAAATTTCATTCTATTTATAATAAGGAAGGTTACAATCATATTTTATTTTAAAACATCATTTTATAATTGATAATCAATAAATTCTTATTATACTTATATATATTCATATTTATTCAATCTATATATTTTATTTTAAAACATCATTTTATAATTGATAATCAATAAATTCTTATTATACTTATATATTCATATTTATTCCACAAATTTACTTTAAGTTAGATATTATTATATATAATTAATTATCAATGTGAAAGCTACAAGAAATACTTTAACTCTTCAACTTTAAGCCCTTAAGCCCTTAACTTGCTTATTTTACGTAGTGGCTCCTGGCTGGCTGGGGATTGGATTGGGATAATTATGACTTTTAAATGTTGGCATAGAAGTTTGCTTTTTTATATTTTTTCACCAAAGTTTAATGGGTTAAATATTGTAACTTTAATTTTCGTATGTTTGATTTATAATCTAATAATTTTCATGTCGTATGCTAAAGCGCATGTAGTTATCGTTATGGTATAGTGACAAATCGAACCAATTAGTTACCGGTATTAGTATTGTCGAAATAGGTTTTGGTGTTCTCTAAGAAAATAATGGTCTAACTCACCTCTCGTAGCGCGAGGCAAAAACGGCAGAACTCCCGTCGCGCAGCGCCGGAGAGAAAACTAGGTTTTTGGTTATTTACAAGACGTTTTATATGTAAACAAAATTATATTCATTCATTAACTAATATAGATCTTACAATCATACATTAAACAAATTTTACAAAACACCAAAGAATGTCGTAGGTGTTACCGGAGTCAACTTATTTTTGTATGCATGTATAAACAACTTTTTACTAGAAACCATCCGATAAATCAATTTTATAACATCTCTAATTTCACATTAACGTATTCGATTCTTCATTCAATCTCCATCTAATCAATCCGATTCATAGATTTGTTATGAATGGTAATTGGTATTAGGGAAAATTGATACTTAAAGTACTATAATAATAGTAGTAGTACTAAACAAATCAATCAATATGATAAAATAAGTTATATTTTACAGGTATAACAACCACGATGAAGAACCCATGACAATGAAGCCTAAGGACATATGCATGTTACCTGTAAGTAATAATTGAATTTTGGATTACCTCACATGTAGACATGTAGTGTGACCGTTGCTTCGGCGAATTTGTCTTAACGGCTAGTCGGCTACATTTATATCACACCAAACACTATTATTTTCTTCCTTTTATAATTGTTCAGTTAAATGTTTCACCAAGTAAATTTATAACTGTGTATATGCATATAGATTGCATTAACAAAATGGGTTTCTCATATTTAATTAAATCCAAACAATAATATTTCCATATTTAGAAAAGTAATAGCATATACTTTTTATTAGTATTCTTTTTTATTTACCGATTAACACACACTAATTATCAAAATGGGTTTCTCATTTATTGGCCGATATAAAGCTAATTAGTATAATAATTCTACTATAAATAATCAATAGAATATGTTTATGAAATCCAAAACATAAAGAATTAATGTGATTTTGATTCGTTATCGAGTCCCCTTTGGTTCATAAACAATCTTGAAAACATAAGCGGATCGAAAACGATTTTGGGTCATGAAACAGAAATTGAGAAGTGAAGATATTATTTTCATTACTCAAAGAGATAACCATATCTCCTATTTATACACAATAGGAGAACCATCTAGAAGAGTTAACTAACTAACTAACTAACTCTTAACAAACTCCTAACCAATCTCAACAAATATCTCTAATACGCCCCCTCAAGCTGAACCGGGAGAAGTCACGTGAAGCTTGCTGCATAAAGCATCAAACCGAGCAAAGGACAAACCTTTAGTCAACAAATCAGCAAGCTAAGAGCTAGTGTGAACATAGCGAATAGTAAGGAGCTGAGATAACACCATATCACGAATAAAGTGTAAATCAATCTCAATATGCTTGGTGCGTTGATGAAAAATAGGATTAGCAGCAAGATAAGTAGCACCAAGATTATCACACCAGATCATAGGAGGAGATGAAGAAGAAATACGCAACTCTTGTAACAGTGACATAAGCCAGCGGATCTTAGCTGCAGTATGGGCAAGAGCGCGGTACTCAGCCTCAGTGCTAGAACGAGCAACTGTATGTTGTTTCTTAGAGCTCCAACTAATGAGGTTGGGACCAAGAAACACATAATAGCCGGTAGTCGACCGAGGATCATCCGGGCAACCAGCCCAATCAACATCAGAGTAACCATGTATATCAAAACAGGTAGACCGGCGAATAGTCAAACCAACAGTAACAGTACCACAAAGATATCGTAAAATACGCTTGACAGCAATCCAGTGACGATCAGTAGGTATCTGTAGGAACTAAGATACGTTGCTAACCACGTAAGCAATCTCTGGACGAGTCAAGATGAGATACTGTAATGCACCCACAGTACTACGATACAAAGTAAGATCAGCTACCGGGACTCCTAAGTGTCTAGATAACTGCCAACCAGAAGTAACAGGAGTAGACAAGAGCTACACTGAGCCATCCCAGTATGCTGCAATAAATCGAGCAAATAGCGCTGCTGAGAAAGATGAAGACAGTCATCAGTAAAAGAGGCCTGGATACCCAGAAAATAGGATAAGGGCCCTAAATCCTTAAGGGCAAACCGAGAATGCAACTGAGTGATCAGAGACGTAACAAAGTCAGGAGAACTCCTAGTGATGATAATATCATCAATGTAAACTAGAACATAACAAATGGTACCATCATGCTGGTAAACAAACAGAGATGTGTCAGAAAGACATCGAGTGAAACCACTGGATAAAAGGATAGAAGAAAGCTTAGAAAACCAAGCCCGAGGAGCTTGCTTAAGCCCATAAAGAGCCTTCCGTAGAAGACAAACATGATCAGGGGGACGAGTCAACAAAACCAGGAGGTTGAGACATGTAGACAGTGTCAGACAAATCACCATGCAAAAAGGCATTGTTGACATCGACCTGACGAATACTCCAGCCACGTGAAAAGGCAACAGACAAAACAAACGAATGGTGGAGGGTTGACAACCGAACTAAATGTCTTAGTGTAATCAAGCCCTTCTGCCTGATGAAAACCCTTGGCCACAAGACAAGCTTTATACCTACTCACAGAGCCATCAGGATTATGTTTAATCCGGTAGACCCACTTACAACCAACACATTGGCAGAAGGAGGAAGAGGAACAAGATCCCAGGTATGATTAGAATGCAATGCACCAATCTCAGTATGCATAGCATCCCACCGAACATAATGCTTCTGGGCTTGAGAGATGGAAGACGGCTCAGACGTCGGAGTAGTGGTAGTGTGGTACAGAACATGATCACGAAACTGTCTAGGCTGATGAGTATGATAACGAGAGCGAGTGACCATGGGATGAGAAGAAGGAGGAGGGGGCGGTGGGGAAGATGGGGCGGAAGATGGTGGAGAAGAAGATGATGTGGGAGGAATGGGAGCAGAGAAAGGTACATAAGAATCAGAAGAATACAACGGAGGAGGAATGATAAGATCAGGAAGCGAAAAAGAATCAGAAGTCATGGAGGAAGATGAGTAACCAGGAACTTCAAACACAGACTCATGAAAAATCACATGTCTGGATGTAAGGGTGCGATAGGTAATAGGATCATAGCACAAATAGCCACTGTGATTAGGAGCATAGCCAAGTAACAAACATGGAGTAGACTTTGGAGAGAGTTTATCCATTCGAGTGTCACCAAGAAAAGGATAACATAAACATCCAAAGGTACGAAGAATGGAGTAATCAGGACTAGTGCCAAATAGAACCTCGTAGGGTGTGGAATGATGAAGAACAAGTGTAGGTAATCGATTAATAAGAAAGGCTACAGTAGCATACGTATCATACCAAAATTTTGTTGGTAGATGAGCATGAAACAACAAGGCACGGGTAACCTCTGATAGATGACGATTCTTGCGCTCAACCACCCCATTTTGTTGGGGTGTATAAGGACAAGAGATACGGTAGGCAATACTAGACTCGAAAAGATATCACGCCATATCACCACGAGTCAACTCAGGAGCCTCATCACAATGAAGATGTTTTATGGTGCATGAAAACATATTTTCAACCAATGGGCGAAATAGACGAAAAGCCTCAATCTCCTGTGATCGAGTAGTCAAACGATACATCCAAGTGAAACGACTAAAGTCATCAATGAATGTAATGAAATAACGAAATCCTGAACGAGATATAGTAGGGGATGGACCCCAAATATCACAATGAATAATATGCAACAGAACAGTAGAATGAGACACAACATAATGAAATGGTAATCGACTAGATTTAGAAATACAACATGAATTACAGGGTTTACGTAATGAACTAGATGACAATTGCAAAGAAGATAGCCTAGACAGTACAGAATCAGAAGGATGACCAAGTCTCGCATGCCACAAGTCCCGAGAGGTAAAAAAATGTAGCAGTGAGAGAATAAAGCTGATGAGGACTAGCTTGCATGTGGTGGAGGATCAGCCCTGTGTGAGTCTGTATAGATAAACCAGACTGTAAGAACAAAACAAATATAGGATGATCAATCACAAGTTGTGTGATTGATAATAAGTTCTTGGCAAGGCCAGGAACTACTAGAACATAGCGAAGTAATAAAGTACATCAAGATAAATGAAGATAAGAAAAACCAATATGTGAAATGGTTAGAGATGTACTATAACCAACAATGACACGCTCATAACCAGTGTATGGAACGGTACCGAATACAATAGAAGGATCGGAAGTCATACGAGCGGTTGCACCGGAATCAGGAATCCAAGATTCTACTATTTGACAAGCATGTGAAAGATCAGCATGAAGACCAAATTCTTGACCAGCAGCATGTGAAGCCCAATTTTGAAAATCACCAGGCCCAAATCTAGAAGGCCCATAAGCAGATCTAAAGGCAGGTCCAGTAGTTGTTGTGAGAATAATCCATTTGAAAATCCAGAAGGCTGAGGCCCAACATGTCCAACTGGGCTTGGGCCAGACACACCACTAAAATCAGGTGGTCTTGGGCTGAGAATACCTGCACCAAACCCAAAATGAGAGCCATGAGAATCATTTGAATATAGCAGCCCTAACCCAAAGTTGTTAGCATTATTCTCAACATCAACAAGATGAACAGCATAGCGACCGCCACTTGAGCGACCGCTTGAGCGACCACCACCAACACGAGTCCGACTGCCTTGCCACGGCGGAATGCTACTACTCCATTGCTCTATTGGTCGAGAAGACTTGGTTAGTGTGTACTGAAAATAACAACTAAAAGCTTTGTGCCCTGACTTTGCACAAATTTGACAAAACCATCTTAGAAGAAGTGTTATGTGGTGGATTTTCAATGAAAGCAGTCATAGCAGCTAGAACAGGTGATTAACCGATTCGCATTGCTTTAATCAAGCTTCATATGTAAGCAATTTCGAACGTAGTTGTGAAAAGGTAAGAGTAGCTTCTTGATTCTCAATGTTCATAACAAAGTTTTCATAATCATGATTAAGACCTTGAAGAACTTGTAAGACTAACAAATCATCAGAATTGGATCACCAATTGCGTTTAGAGAATCCACAATCTCCTTTGCTTCATTTAAGAACTCAACAATTGATCTTGTACTTTGTTTGAGAAGATGAAACTGAGTACGTAGCTGCGATTGTTTGGCAAAGACTGTTTGGACAAATGAATCTTCAATTGATTTCCATAGAGATGAAGATGTTGTTGAGTTACGTGCAAGATGCAAAATCGATGAAGATAAGGTAGCAGTGATCAATGCTTGAACGTAGACATCATTCTTCTCCCAAATCTCTCGATCTGCTAAAGCATCAGGAGCCTGTGCTTCAGACTTTATGAATTGTAACAATCCTAAAGTCTTCAGCACAGTGACAATTTGATGTTTCCAGTTGAGAAAATTGTTATCATCAAGCTTAATCGATAGGAAATTTGCAATATTAGGTTATAACACCCCAAATTTCTATTTAAACGAAAGGAAAAGAAAAGTAAATTGAAAGAATAGAAATTGTGCACAAGTAGAGGGGGATAAAGTGTACAAAGTATAAATCTTATTATTTTAAGAATTTAAAGGGCATGGTCGCCCATATCAAAGCAGAAAGCTGCTTTGCTCTCGGAGGAAGAAGAAGAGAGAGAGCCCGGTTCTAGAGAGAGAAAGAGGAAGAGGAAGCTGTAAAAGGTAAGTCTTCTCTTCTATAAGCTCGATTTCAATTGGGTTTCGAGTTCTTGCCCAAGTTCTGGTTGTTTAGAGTTTGTTTTTGGGATTCAAAGAGCTGAATCGAAGTGGGTCTTGAACTGGAAGAGTGTTGTTCAAAAGCTGCTCAATGTAAGTTTCTAGAACCCCTTTTTTACTGATTATCAACTGATTTGGGGCTATTACGCATACTAAGTAAATATCTTTTAAAGAAACCATGGGTAACAGCTTTATGTTCGAATGTTGTATGTGTGTATGCATGTTATAGTGTTGATTATGGGGTGGAGATGATGTATAGCATGCTTAGATGGCCTTAGTATGTTAGATATGTGTTTGGGTATGCTTAGAATGGTAATCGGGTGATGTTGACAACATAGAAAAGATTTCAGAAGGTTCTGATGAACACAAACAGTGATCCATGCTCCCAAATAGTTGTCCATGCGTCCAGCATGAGAGCCCAGACGCCTAAGTGTTGGCCATGCGCCCAAGGGTGGGGCATGCACCCAAACAGTGGCCTATGCGCCTAGCATGTTGGCCCATGCGTCTAAGTGTTGGCCATGCGCCCAGAGGGGGTCCATGCGCCAAAATAGTCCCCATGCATCCCGATGAATGAAACGGCCAAGTGTTGGCCATGCGCCTAAACAGTGCCCACGCATCCCAGTGAATGAAACGGCTAAGTATTGGCCATGCGCCTAAACAGTGCCCATGCGCCCAAGTGGTTCAAACGGCTAAGTGTTGGTCATGCGCCTGAACAAGGCAGAAGCGCCCAAACAGTGCCCATATGCCAAGACTGTTTTACACTTAGAATTTTTGTGCCCATGCGCCTGGAATGTCCCATGGGCCCAACTTGGACTTGAGGTTTTCTAAGTGGATTTTAAGGTGTAAAATGGGAAGTTAAGCCTGGTTATGATGTGATGGATTATGTTTGATGTGCGTTATGCATGTACGATGTGCCTGTATTGGTGATGATGTATGTTTATGATTATGTATGTTCCTTATTATTTATGTATCTCTTCCCTTGGCTTTGCGTTGAACGTTAATGAATGTAATGAAAGTATTATGTAACGTAAAGTTGAAGATAATGAAAACAGGAAGATAATGAATGAATGCATGCATGAATAAATGAATAAAAGAGAAAGTATAGAGAGGCTTGCAAGCAGCATGAACAGAGGTGCGCGGCTCTTAATGCCTTAAGCTCTACCGTGTGAGGTTCAGCAAATCCTAAAGTGTGCACGCAAGGGTTCCAGTCTATGTGACTGACCTTCAGTGGTGTTATCCATTTCGATAGGGGTGTTGTTACCCACTTCAGTGGGGATGTTGTTACCCGAGTTACGTATAACTTCTTGGTGTGGCATAAGGCCAAGCATAGTTATGAGGTGAGCGACTCTGTGTCGCAATAGACTCGAAAGAGGTCCTTGTCGCGTATCCCAAACTGTGTCAGTCTTCGGACATGAGTCGGGGGTTTGTTTTTGAGCAGGCCACGACATAGTATCAGTCTTCGGACATGAGTCGGGGATATTGCCTGAGACATGATACCGATCGCGTACTCCGGTACTGTGTCAGTCTTCGGACATGAGTCGGGGGTTTGTGAGCAGGCCCCGGCATAGTATCAGTCTTCGGACATGAGTCGGGAGTATTGCATATGACGAAAGTGACGGATGATGAGATCCGTGTCGCGTATCCCGGTACTGTGTCAGTCTTTGGACATGAGTCGGGGGTTTGTTTATCAAGCCCCAGCACAGTATCAGTTTTCGGACATGAGTCGGGGATATTGCATGAGACGAGATAATGAGGTGAGCGACTTTGTGTTGCAACAGACTCGGATGGAGTTCAATCCATGTGATTGACTCATATGGGATCTTTGTCGCATATCCCGGTGTTGTGTTAGTCTTCGGACATGAGTCGGGGGTTTGTGAGCAGCCCCAACACAACATCAGCTTTCGAGCATGAGATACTGCACGAGACAAGATTCTAGTAATAAAGAGTAATGAACGAAAGATCATGTATGAAAGAACGAACGTATGAATGAACGTAAATGAATTATCATAATAAAGTACAGAACATGATCCTTGTCATTCGACCTCAGTAATCGTGGTTGAGTGCCACGAAGAGGGTAAAGTCTGACCGTATCTAGAATGAGAGGTGAACGATAATGTAATACGTTGAATGAACAAAGTTAATAAATGTTATGACGAAGATAATAATGATATTATCTCTATGTACGTATGATGCATGATCACGAACGGTTGTAAAGTATAGTATGATTTGAAATAAAGTAAAGAACGGTTTTAACAAAGTAAAGTATGTTTTATTATAAAACTAGAACTCACTCAGTGTCGCTGACTTTTGTATGCATGATAGTTGGCAGGTATTATTGATGCTGAGGAGTTGCAGGCATGGATGCATAAGCTACCGGGAGCATTTTGATGCTGGCATCCGTATTTTGACATGTCATTGTATTTTGAGATGAAAACGAACGTTGTAAATGATATGTTTTTAGTTATTAATGAAAGATTTAAATTCCGCTACAAAATATACGTACGTTTTAAAATGTTTTAAGTACAATGAATGACCAACTGTGAGGTGCCCGGAAACAGGGCCTTACAAGTTGGTATCAGAGCAAAAGTTTAAGTGAATTGGGTAAATATTTTGAAAACCTAATCTTAAACTGAGATTGGGACTAAAAGGAAAAGGGATGCCAGTCCTAGTAGCTACGTGCCTGCAGGTAAAGGTTTTATGTAAACAGTTTATGTAGGTTATTGTTAACCGGAATTATGTGCGCATGTTATGTGGCTTGTGTGCTATTGTGTAGATTTAGATACTGATGTAGTCGGGATAGGAAATGCTTGGGGTATGAAGAGTAAAGTAAGTAGCTAATCACAATTGGCCACTGTAATTAGGGACTTACTATACTTGACATAAACTAAGTTATTACCTTGAATGACCGTGTTAGTGTTTGAATCTTATAGTGTGCTAGAGGATGGCTAGTGGTAGATCTTCAAAAGCTTCACGAGGTGGAGGCGGTGGTGGACGTGGTGCTGAACCACGGGTCACAAGAGGAAGGTATAGGGCTGAAAGAGTAGCCCATAAGGAACCCGAGACCCCTTATCAGGAGGGCGGTGATGAGAATGCTAATTAGAGAGCCTCGATGAGAGAGGCGGTCAGGGAGGAAATGCATCAGGTTATGCAGATGATCCTACCGTCTATGGTGACCGAAGTTATGAAGGCTGTTAAGATGGGGAGAGACAGGAAAGGGGTAGATCTTCGGGCGAACGAAGATGACGCGAGACTAAAACGGCTTTCTTCGATGACGAGAGGACGAAGAGGAAGAGCCTGCACCGGAGGCGGCACGAGGTAGTAACTATGGGGTGTTTCAACGATGAAAGCCCCCAACCTTTGATGGTAACGACACTGCTTCTACTATTCACCAATGTGTGAGAGAGATGGAAGCGGTATTAAACATCAGCGAGTGCCGGGAGGATTGGAAAGTAAAGTTTGCTACCCATTCTTTTGTGGACTCAGCCTTGTGTTGGTGGGACAATATTGTCCAGGTTAAGGGTAGCAGGGCTATCGGAAGGATGAGATGGACGAAGTTGAAAAGGCTGGTGATTGAGGAGTTCTGTCCTCATTGTGAGATGGATAAAGTTGAAAGAGAGTTCTTGCAGCTGGAGGCGGGAACGTTGACACAGCAGCAATATACCGCTAAAGTCAACGAGATGGCATGTTTGGTGCCAGATCAGGTGACACCTCTTTCGCGAAAGATCAAGAGGTATATTCAGGGCTTTCCGCGGACATCCGTAGGCACATTATCGCTGCCCGACCGAGCACGTTTAGGTCAGCCGTTGACCTGGCGGGAAGACTGTACAACGAGCGAGGGGCGATGGCGATGACAGACGATGGGGAGGAGTAAGCCTATGTTAAGAAGGGGAAAGAAAGGCGAGCCAATAATGGTGGATTTGTGTATGGAGGTACCGCGTCGAGGGACGATGATCGGAAGAGAATAGAAAGAAAAGGAGAGATATGCAACAAGTGTGGCAAAGGCCATGAAGGGGAGTGCAAGTGGGGACTGAATGTTTGTTTTCAGTGTGGAAAGGAGGGCCACAGAGCGAGGGACTGTCAAATGGCTAAATGCTACGACTGTGGCAAGACAGGACACATGAGCAGAGACTGCAAGAAGTCGAGGGTAGGAACCTCCGGTACGAGGAAGGAGAACAGAGGGTGAAGGCTAGAGCCTTCGCTATGACCGGGAGAAGGCTAGGTCAGACTCCGAGGTAACGTCAGGTACGTTCTTGCAAGTTTGGTATATGCATCTATGCTTTAATTATGACGCTAGTAGTAGTTGTGTTGCCGCTATTTTCTGTGATGTTGCACGTTAGGGGTAGGAAGATCGATGAGCCCTTCAATGTATGAATTGTTATTAGTAAGTCTACCAGGTTACCTAATGCCCTAGGGGATTGCGCGATAGAATTGAGAGAGAGCGCTTGTTCCTGCTAGGCTGTTCAAGACAGACATAGGTAGGTACACATTCATCTTCGGGTGAGTTGATCAGTAGTCTATGACTCAAACCCCAAGTGTTGCAAGAAGATGGATTGATCAACCGTTCATGACCAGAGTTTGGTGACGACCTACGACCATGAATTATGAGGAAGGCTTCGACCAGGAAAGCGGATTGTTTGATTTGAAATTTAGTAAAGCTAATATTAAAGTGTAGAGGGTCATTCCCAGTTGTTGCTCAGGTAGGAGGACTGACACATCGACTGGAGCTACCCGATGAGTTAAGTGGAATTCATCTGATGTTCCATACATCTTGTCTAAGAAAGAGCTCAACCGATAAGGATATGATCATGCTACCAGAGAACACTCAGATGGACAGAGTATCCAACCATTAGGAGCAACTGGTGATCATTACTAATAAGAAGAAGAGAATAGGCTAAGGAGGATGATGGTTTCACTTGTGCGGGTGTAGTGAAGCCTAAAGGGATCTGAGTTTAAATGCAAAATCAAAGAAGAGGTGAGACAGTGTTACCCGTAACTGTTCGAGAAGCGACAGGTTTCGAGGACGAAACCTCTTTAAGGGGGGTAGACTTGTAACAACCCGAATTTCTATTTAAACGAAAGAGAAAGAAAAGTAAATAGAAAGAATAGAAATTGTGCACAAGTAGAGGGGGATAAGTATACAAAGTACAAATCTTATTATTTTAAGAATTTAAGGGCATGGTTGCCCATATCAAAGTAGAAAGCTGCTTTGCTCTCACAAGAAGAAGAACAGAGAGAGAGAGCCCAGTTCTAGAGAGGGAAAAAGGAAGAGGAAGCTGTAAAAGGTAAGTCTTCTCTTCTATAAGCTCGGTTTCAGCTGGGTTTCGAGTTCTTGACTGAAGTTCTGGTTGTTTAGAGTTTGTTTTTGGGATTCAAAGAGCTTAATCGAAGTGGGTCTTGAACTGGAAATGTGTTGTTCAAAAGCTGCTCACAGTGAGTTTCTAGAATCCCTCTTTTACTGATTTTCAACTGATTTGGGGCTATTATACATACTAAGTAAATATCTTTTAAAGAAACCATGGGTTTACAGCTTTATGTTTGAATGTTGTATGTGTGTATGCATGTTATAGTGTTGATTATGGGGTGGAGATGATGTATAGCATGCTTAGATGGCCTTAGTATGTTAGATATGTGTTTGGGTATGCTTAGAATGGTAATCGGGTGATGTTGATAACATAGAATAGATTTCAGAAGGTTCTGATGAACACAAACAGTGATCCATGCGCCCAAACAGTTGTCCAAGCGTCCAGCATGAGAGGCCAGACGCCTAAGTGTTGGCCATGCGCCCAAGGGTAGGTCATGCGCCCAAACAGTGGCCCATGGGCCTAGCATGTTGGCCCATGCGTCTAAGTGTTGGCCATGCGCCCAGAGGGGGTCCACGCGCTTAAATAGTTCCAATGCATCCCAATGAATGAAACGGCCAAGTGTTGGCCATGCGCCTAAACAGTGCCCATGAGTCCCAGTGAATGAAACGGCTAAGTATTGGCCATGCGCCTAAACAGTGCCCATGCGCCCAAGTGGTTGAAACGGCTAAGTGTTGGTCATGCGCCTGAACAGGGCAGAAGCGCCCAAATAGTGCCCATGCGCCTGAACAGGGCAGAAGCGCCCAAACAGTGCCCATGCGCCCAGACTGTTTTACACTTAGAATTTGTATGCCCATGCGCCTGGAAGGTCCCATGTGTCCAACTTGGACTTGAGGTTTTCTAAGTGGATTTTAAGGGGTAAAATGGGAAGTTAAGCCTAGTTATGATGTGATGGCTTATGTTTGATGTGTGTTATGAATGTATGATGTGCCTGTATTGGTGATGATGTATGTTTATGATTATGTATGTTCATTATTATTTATGTATGTCTTCCTTTGGCTTTACGTTGAACGTTAATGAATGTAATGAAAGTATTATGTAACGTAAAGTGGAAGATAATGAAAAGAGGAACGTAATGAATGAATGCATGCATGAATAAATGAATAAAAAGAAAGTATAGAGAGGCTTGCAAGCAGCATGAACAGAGGTGCACGGCTCTTAATGCCTTAGGCTCTACCGCGTGAGGTTCAGCAAATCCTAAAGTGTGCACGCAAGGGTTCCAGTCTATGTGACTGACCTTCAGTGGTGTTACCCATTTCGATGGGGGCGTTGTTACCCACTTCGGTGGGGGTGTTGTTACCCTAGTTACGTATAACTTCGGGGGTGTGGCATGAGGCCAAGCATAGTTATGAGGTGAGCGACTCTGTGTCGCAACAGACTCAAAAGAGGTCCTTGTTGCGTATCCCGGTATTGTGTCGGTCTTCGGACATGAGTCGGGGGTTTGTTTGTGAATAGGCCCTGGCACAGTATCAGTCTTCGGACATGAGTCGGGGATATTGCGTGAGACATGATACCGATCGTGTACTCCGGTACTATGTCAGTCTTCGGACATGAGTCGGGGGTTTATGAGCAGGCCCCGGCACAGTATCAGTCTTCGGACATAAGTCGGGAGTATTGCATATGACGAAAGTGACGGATGATGAGATCCGTGTCGCGTATCCCGGTATTGTGTCAGTCTTCGGACATGAGTCGGGGGTTTATTTATCAGGCCCCGGCATAGTATCAGTCTTCGGACATGAGTCGGGGATATTGCATGAGATGAGATAATGAGGTGAGCGACTCTGTGTTGCAACAGACTCGGATGGAGTTCAATCCCTGTGATTGACTCATATGGGATCTTTGTCGCGTATCCTGGTGCTGTGTCAGTCTTCGGACATGAGTCGGGGGTTTGTGAGCAGGCCCCGGCACAGCATCAGCTTTCGAGCATGAGATACTGCACGAGACAAGATTCGAGTAATAAAGAGTAATGAACGAAAGATCATGTATGAAAGAACGAACGTATGAATGAACGTAAATGAATTATCGTAATAAAGTACAGAACAGGATCCTCGTCATTCGACCTCAGTAATCGTGGCAGAGTGCCACGAAGAGGGTAAAGTCTAACCGGATCTAGAATGAGCGGTGAACGATAATTTAATACGTTGAATGAACAAAGTTAACGAACGTTATGACGAAGATAATAATGATATTATTTGTATGTACGTATGATGCATGATCACGAACGGTTGTAAAGTATAGTATGATTTGAAATAATGTAAAGAACGGTTTTAACAAAGTGAAGTATGTTTTATTATAAAACTAGAACTCACTCAGCATCGTTGACTTTTGTATGCATGATAGTTGGTAGGTATTTGTTGATGCTGAGGAGTTGCAGGCATGGATGCATAAGCTACTGGGAGGTGCCCGGAAACGGGGCCTTACATAGGTAGAGGATTAGTTGAATGCATCATTGTTGATATCGTTGCAGCAGATGAAGATGCCAGTGATGCTCAGAAAATCAGAATAGTGGATTACCGGAGAAGATGACCAGAATCGCAGAGCATATGCTCCGATACCATGAAACAAAAATTGAGAAGTGAAGATATTATTTCATTACTCAAAGAGATAACCATATCTCCTATTTATACACAATAGGAGAACCATCTAGAAGAGTTAACTAACTAACTAACTCTTAACAAACTCCTAACCAATCTCAACAAATATCTCTAATAGGTCATAAACAATCTTTTTTGGTATTCTTCTTTACTTATAGATGCATAATATTACTATGAGAAATGTTAAAATACAAATCTTTCAAAACTACAAGGTGTAAAAATATCAAGATGTTGACATATGTTTTTTAGATTAAAGTTGGGTTGGGGGCAAAATTGGTAATGTTTCCCATTCTCAAGTTTCAGCTTTTTTAAATATTTATAAATTTTACATACGATATTATTTTAAAAAAAATAATTACACCATAAAAACAAACACTTCTTAATCTTTAATACATGTATAGTGTTGATACAAGAAAAACAAAGTTCTTTTTTACTTATTCTGTAATTTCGTTAGATCATTGTTAATCTTCCAATTGATAAATATTACATAATTATTATGATAAATACACAATAAAATAGAAACATAAAAAGTTTACATTTCTTATTATTGTGTTATTCGAAAATCATCACTTAAAAAAATACAATGCATAACACAATGGTCAACATTAAACACAATGGGTAACACAACAACCGGTACTAGACTCGATGATTAACAATATACATAATAAGCTGCTTTGATGATAATTACAAAATGTTATAATCTGAATTACATAATGAACTGAAAAACATAAAAAAATTACATTTTTAACATTGTGTTATTTGAGAATCATAATTTTAAAAAACATAATACATAACACAATAATCAACATTAAACACAATAGGTAATACAACGACCAACACTAGACTCGCTAATTAGCAATAGACACGATAAGCTGATTGACGGGTATTACACAATAACCTGATCAGGATTACACAATAAACTTTGTTTTTATACATCAAAATTATAGACGTTTTAAAGATTAAAAAGTTGATGGTTTTTATGGTGTATTTTTTTTAAAAATAAATAATATTATATGTAAAAGTTATGAACATTAAAAAAAGGTGAAACTTGAAAATGTGATTAAGACTAAAATACCTTTGTCCTACCATTTAAAATTTCAATTATTTACAATTATATTATTGGATTTTTTTAGTTATTGGATCTAAGATCTTATGGATAATAATTTTTCTTACTCTTTTTAGTTTTACATCTCTTTTTATAATACTCCACCTTTTTACTATTTAAGTTTTTAGGGTTCAAATAAAAATGTTTTTTTGTTCTAATAATCCTAGAGAGAATATTTTTAGCCATTGTAAAGCGAGTCAAAGAAATTTTGATTGAAGTCATTCCAAAGATTGTTGGACTGACTTGTCAAACCTACGATTTTAGCTTTTAGGGTTTAACTTTTGGGTTTTATGCTTGTAGGGTTTTAAATTTTTTTATGTTTTTCAGTTTATTTTGTCTTTTCAACTCGTTGTTGTGTTTTATTGCATATAATTGTGTCTTTTTCGCACGACATTATGTATTTTTTTTATCTTTTTAGAATAATGAGTTTTTTTACTATTTATTGACAATTTCTAAGGTAATGATTGTTGGATCAATGGTGATATGGTTCAATACTCTATAGGTATAAGGTTTGTTTTAATGCTCGTACTTAAGCTTACGGAGTGCCTACGTGGTATGAAAACCACGAGTAGGAACGTTGCTCTGCCCACAACCGTAAAGCAATTTCCCAACCTTGTCTAGGTGATGGCACAATGTGGTAATCCCCTCCCCTTGTTCTTATGTTTATAATATCTTTACATTTTTTTTGATAAAGACAATAATTAAGTAAAAATAATGATGGCTGATTTGCTGTCAAAGAAAGGTAGAGGCAGGTTGTATTTTTGTTGGGGAGGGAGATAATGAATGATGGATGAAGACAAAGAATGGCAGATTGAATGATAGATATAGGTTATGTACGGATTTTATTTACAACATTTCCTACTCTTGAATCATTTTCTCCTCCTGTCACATGATATTAGTGAACATGTGTAAGGGAGGATGATGAGTAATGTTAATGATATGAGTTTCTTGAGCTATATTCTCTTGTTCTTTGAGCTAGCTTCGACATGTTTTCTCTATAAGTATGTTGAATCACTTCTACGGGAGTTGCATTTGCTTTTACTTTTTACGAAAATAATTTTTAATCAAATAAAATTTGAACCACAGTGCATTTTGCTTAAGTACTTGTGTACTTTAATCTACTTTAACTCTACCTAATTAAGAGTAACATCATTTTTTTTCTTCATTTCACCTCACCCCAAGAAATTGATTGAACACTCTTTACAAAATAGAATAAAAACAAAAGGAAACTAAGAAAATTAGTATTTGTCCCTAATTTCTTGTTTCATTTCCTCGGTTAACTGACCATCAAATCATATTAAATGATCAATATTTTGAGCAAGAACTTTGAAGTCCTTACGTTTTTCTTCACTTTTATTTGTTTTTCTTAATGTCCGTTTTCTTTTTTGAAACCCATCTTATCTTTTTTTCATACCGATCTTTTTGTTTTGGTGGGTCTTGAATTGTTTCAATCCTTCCACCTAGAATCTTTCTTTTTAGGGTTCGATAAATAGTGTAGAACTTCACTACAAGAAAAAGACCATATCGCGACTAGGTCTATGATAACGACATGATGTTGTCGCTATAGGTTACTCTAAGGCGACAACATGTCGTCGCCATAGAGACACTTTAATATTAAGCCATTCTAACCCTATGGCGATGACTTTTCGTCGCCACAAGGAGACTTATAACGACAAAAAAAAATCCTCGCTATAGGTGTAGAAAGTTGTCGTCATATATATGGTTAAATTAATTTTATTTTGATCTATTTAAAATAATGCTAGAATTTTAAAAATTATGTGTAGACCTAATGCGACGATATGTCGTCGTCGTAGATCAAAATATTTATTTTCTTTTCCCGTTATAAAAACTCTATGGCGACAACATGTTATCCCTATAGGTCAAAACATTTTTCTTTCTTTTTTTCCCCGAAATAACTAAGAGGAAAATACTCCCGCTATTATGAAAATTCTATGGCGACGACCATAAGGTCTTATGATTTTCTTAAATATGATATTAATAAAGTAATAATTATAATTAATAATAATAATAATATTAATATTATTATTATATTATTATTATTATTATTATTATTATTATTAATTTCTGTACATGTTATTGTTATTGTTATTGTTATTATAAGTAATATTAGTATTGTTACTATAAGTAATAATAATAATAATGTGATAAATATTATTATTTAATTAAGCTTGTGTATGTTTGTATTATTTTCTTAAAATAATATTATATGCGTTAATTTATTTTGTCAATAGAAAAAAATCTTATGAAATGTGATTTTTTGAAAGAAAGATAAAGTTAAGCTAGGACTACTATTTTTTTAAATACAAGGTAAATCTCAATGGTATAATATAGATTAAGTATTGGGTGAAATTTAAGATCGTATTCTAATTTTGACTAAATGATATATGTTCAATCATCTAGTCATTTATTTTCTTGGTTAAAAAAAGGAAAAAAAAAAACTAAATTTATATGTCGTGATAATTATATTTATTAACAATAAACTAAATTATATTTCTTGGTCAAATATGTTCGATTATAATAGTTAGAATCAATTGAATATGTCAAAATTTAGCTATGATCGAGTTATGAGTATCAGTGTTATGTTATATACATTAATAGTAATTACAAAGAAATTATGATTATTAAGGATAAGTTAAGTTTGTTTATATTAGTTATCATAACGGGTGTTAAATAAGGTCAAATATGTCGAGTTATGATAGTTGGGTCGATTACATTTGTCAAAAGTTAGCTATGATCCAATTATGATCATTGGTGATAAATAAAACTCGATCTTGGTAATTACTGAAAATTATTCTTACTAATGGTAAGTTAAGTTTATTTATGCATAGCTATCATCAATAAATGTCATGTAAGGCCCCGTTCCCGGGACGCTTACAGTTGGGTTCTCATCGCACATAAAACGTATAATTGCATTTGTATTTCACAAATCGCAGCGGAAAACTAAAACAATCTTTCATTTCCATGTAAATGCTTTTGCAAGTTAATACAACATTCATTACAAAATAGCTTGTTCGCATTACAATACAAAAACATTAATGAAAAGAATGTCATCCCAAAAGAGCTGAGTAGCTTCATGGTGTGCCATCCTCAGCAAACATTACCTGCCAACTGGAAAACATATAAAAAGTCAGCGTTGCTGAGTGAGTTCTAGTTTTATTACAAAACATACTTTACTTTCATATAAAACCATTCGTTACTTTTACATGATCACACATCGTACGTACACATAGATAATATCATTATTATCTTCTTCATTCATTCATTCGTTCATTCGTTCTTTATGACTTTACTTGCGCATCGGACATCATCTGTACTAATACCATGTGCTACACCCCGGTTAGTCGTAGCTACCGGGCCGAAGTCAATAAATGAACAGCTAAACGTATGCCACGGTACTAGGAGTAACCATCAGTCTTAGCTACTGGGCCGAAGTCAATAAATGAACAGCTAAACGTATGCCACAGTACTAGGGGTGAGCGGTAGAGGTTCTACATTAAGGGTCAATCACAAAGAAGGACCCGTTATCCGATGCGTTCAAGACGTTTCATTCGTTCATTAATGCATGCATTCAACATCGTGTTCCTCTTTCATTATCTTTCACTTTACGTTACATAATACTTCGTTCATTCCTTATCATAACACGTAAAGTTATGGGAAAGATAAACATACATCATAATAAGGAACATAACACACACAGTCATCATTATCATACAGGGCAACACCATACATACATAACGTGCATAAACTTGCAACATCATCATCATCATGCCCCACATGCTTTCTAAGGCCTCAAGCGTCATCTTACATGCTCTGACCTTTACGTCAAAACTTACATCTGCACTTTCCCCCGATAGTCAGAAGTCAATCTACACCTTCCTCGGGTACAACAGCCCTATTCGGGCGTTAGGCGAATAAAAATCCACTCGTGCGAATGGATAATGCGGATGGACCTCATGCGAATGGGATTAATACGGATGAGCACTTATGCGACTGGACCTTCAGTCGCACGACCTCCATGCGACTGGCCTTTCAATCATGCGAATGGACCTTCAATCGTGCGAATGGACCCCAATCGCACCCTAATTGGCTGTAAGGCCTCCATTCGGCCTCCAGTCGGTCGCCTAGCCCTAACTGATGCAGAATGCAGTTCATCCCGACTGCAGCCGAGGGTTTTCGGCCTCCAAACTCATCTAAACCCATTTTAAGCCCAAATCGACCATCCTAAACCTTAGGGATGCATACCATGACACCATTCAAGCACACACGAGTTCACAATCGAGCCACAAACGCATCATACATACACATACACATACACAAACGGGTCAACATACACACACTAAAAAACCCGATTTCAGATGTTTTCCATGACACCAAAATCGTTTGAAAACAAGTAAAAGAGGGGTTCTAGAACTCACATAAATGAGCACAACATTAAGGGCTTCGATTTGGCTTGCTACACAATGAGTTGGCCACCCGAATCACCCGAACACTCTTTTTCTCTTTTTCTCTCTTCTCCCCTTTCTTTGGCTGATTTGTGAGTGTGGGGGAAGAGGGTAAGGGCTGTCCTCTCCCTTATATACTCCCCCTCACCGACTTTCTTTCGTTGGCGAGTTTGGTCCCTCGACTTTTGGACTTTATTTTCTTTTCTTTCTTCACCGGCTTCAAAATAATAAATATTCGGGTGTTACAAGTCCACCCCCCTTAAATAGGTTTTGTCCCCGAAACCTGTTATTCGTCGAACAAACGTGGATAATGCTGTCTCATTTCTTCCTCAGTCTCCCACGTTAACTCGGATCCCTTCCTGTGCTTCCACTGTACACGCATAAGAGGAACCACTTTATTTCGCAACCTCTTTTCTTTACGATCGATGATTGCCACTGGTTGCTCCACATAATAGAGCCTTTCATCTATTTCAATGTCCTCCAATGGAACAATCATGTCTTCATCAGCTATACACTTTCTCAGATGAGATACATGGAATGTCTGGTGAATCCCACTTAACTCATCTGGCAACTCCAATCTATAGGCCACCTCCCCTACTCGAGCAATGATTCGGAAAAGGGCCTATATATCATGGGCTCAACTTGCCCCGCTTTCTGAATCTGATAATACCCTTCCAAGGTGACACCTTCAACATAACTCGGTCACCCACCTGGAACTCAATTGGCCTACGTCGCTTATCGGCATACGACTTCTGTCTATCTTTGGCTGCCTTCATGAAGGCTTTAATCTTTTCAAGCTTCTCTGTCGTAGCCTCGATTACCTCGACGCTCCCCAATTCCTTCTGACCAATATCACCCCAACAAATGGGTGTTCTGCATCTCCTACCGTATAGCATTTCATATGGTGGCATACCAATGCTGGCATGATAGCTGTTGTTGTATGAGAATTCGGCTAACGGTAAGTGGTCATCCCAACTTCCACCAAAATCGATCACACATGCCCGGAGCATGTCTTCTAGTGTCTGAATGGTTCTTTCTGACTGACCATCGGTTTGGGGATGATAAGCCGTGCTAATATGTAACCTCGTCCTCATAGCGTCGTGGAATTTCTTCCAAATTTAGATGTAGTGTCATGATCAGACACAAGAGACACCGGCACACCATGACGAGTTACAATTTCCTTGATGAACAGTTCGGCCAACCTCTCAGATGAATACGTCTCGTGGATCGGTAGAAAGTGAGCACTATTCGTCAAACGATCAACTATCACCCATATGGCATCGTACCCTTTCGGAGTACGTGGCAGCTTCGTAATGAAGTCCATGGTGATGTGCTCCCACTTCCATTCCGGTATATCCAAAGGTTGGATCTTCCCATACGGCTTTTGATGCTCTGCCTTCACCTGTAAGCAAGTAAGGCACTTACTCACATACTCCACCACGTCACGTTTCATACCCGGCCACCAATAATCTTTCTTCATGTCGTGGTACATTTTCGTGGCACTAGGATGAATGGAGTATCGAGTCTTGTGAGCTTCATCCATGATCTTCACCCGTAGATCCCCAAAACGAGGAATCCACACACGACCAAATCGAGTTCTAACACCGAGTGTGTTTTCACCCAATTCCCCAACCAGACCTCTCATTCTTTCCGAGTTAAGGTGATCTTCTTTCAATGCCTCATCTTGAAACTCCTTAACTTGCTTCATCACATCAGAGGTCATGATTAATTGATAAGCTTTCACCTGAATCGGTTCGGGCCTTTCCTTTCGGCTAAGGGCATCCGCCACCACATTAGCTTTGCCTGGATGGTAATGGATCTCGCAATCATAATCCTTTATAAGCTCCAACCATCGCCTCTGCCTCATGTTCAGATCCTTCTGCTCGAAGAAATACTTCAAGCTCTTATGGTCGGTGAATATGGTGCACTTCGTCCCGTAGAGATAGTGCCTCCAAATCTTTAACGCAAAGACCACGGCTGCTAGCTCCAAGTCATGAGTGGGATAATTAACCTCATGAACTTTCAACTGCTGGGATGCATAGGCTATAACCTTCCCTCTCTGCATTAACACACACCCCAACCCTGAGTAGGAAGCATCAGAATAGACCACCAGATCTTCGCTTCCATCGGGTAATGACAAAACAGGAGCTTGAGTCAGTCTTGCCTTCAGCTCTTCGAACGCCTTCTCTTGAGCTTGAACCCATACAAATTTCACATCCTTTCAGGTCAACTTAGTTAGTGGAGAAGCAATCTTAGAGAAGTCTTGGATGAATCTTCTATAGTAGCCCACCAAGCCCAAGAAACTACGGATCTCGGATGGCGTCTTTGGTGACCTCCATTGCATAACTGCCTCCACCTTCCCGGGTCCACCATAATCCCGTCAGGATTCACCACATGACCCAAAAACTGAACTTCGTGCAACCAAAACGCGTACTTGGAGAATTTAGCATACAATTTCTCCCTTCTCAACGTCTCCAGAACCTCTCGAATGTGACCGGCATGCTCAATCTTGCTCTTCGAATAAATCAGGATATCATCAATAAACACAATCACTGATTTATCCAACATAGGCCGACACACACGGTTCATCAGATCCATAAAAGCAGCTGGCGCGTTGGTCAAACCAAAGGACATGACAAGAAACTCATAATGACCATAGCGCGTGCGGAAAGCTGTTTTAGGGATATCTTGTTCCTTTACCTTCAACTGATGATAGCCAGACCGAAGATCTATTCTTGAAAACCAACTGGCACCCTGAAGCTGATCGAACAAATCATCTATCCTCGGTAAGGGGTAGCGGTTCTTCACCGTCAACTTGTTCAGCTCGCGGTAGTCAATGCACATCCTCATACTACCATCCTTCTTCTTTACAAACAGGACCGGAGCACCCCAAGGAGAGATACTCGGTCTAATGAACCCTTATCAA
This sequence comes from Flaveria trinervia, assembly GCA_025506515.1. NCBI lineage: Eukaryota > Viridiplantae > Streptophyta > Magnoliopsida > Asterales > Asteraceae > Flaveria > Flaveria trinervia. The sequence continues at coordinate 56,399,655 of CM046447.1, read as the reverse complement.
GCAACTCTTGCAACTGTTCCATCAACTCTTTCATCGCCGTCGGAGCTAACCGATATGTTGCCTTGGCAACAGGTTGGGCACCCGGTATCAGATCAATCTGAAATTCAATTTCTCTGTCAGGTGGTACCCCTGGTAAATCTTCTAGGAATACGTCTGGAAAGTCACACACAACCGGTACATTAGACAGTTGTGGTGTTAGTGCATCTACATCCTTTACATAAGTCAAGTAGGCGCTACATCCACGCCTCATACAATTTCCCGCTACCGCCATTGAGATCACCTTTGGGATCGTCGTGACTCGATCACCATAAACCGTTACCAAACTTCCGTCAGGCGCTGTCAACCGAATCATCTTCTTGCGACACACAATGTTCGCCTCGAAGTCCGCCAACCAATCCATCCTAAGAACCAAATCGAAACCACCCAAGGTCATCACAAACGGTCTAACAGGAAACTTATGACCCTCAAGTTCCACATCACAATTCTCTATCATCTCAGAAATCCTGGTAGACTTTCCTATGGCAGTTTCTACCTTAAAGGGCCCATCAACACGTCTACTACTAGTAGGCAGCTTAGCACAGAAAGTAGCAGAAATAAAACTCCTACTAGCACCAGAATCAAATAGCACAGAAGCTAAAGTTTGGTTCACCAGAAACGTACCGGACACGACATCAGGGTCTGTCCTAGCTTCCTCTTATGTCATAGTGAATGCCTTGGCGCTCACCCTCGGTCCTTCACTTCCCGTCTTCCTCACCCCTGAACCCTCAGTCCTCGGCTTCTTACAATCTCTGCTCATATGACCAGTTTCCCCACAGTAAAAACATTTGCCCGACAGGCAATCCTTCGCCATATGCCCTGTCTTCCCACACTTAAAGCACACGTTCAAACCCAGCCTACATTCTCCCGCATGCTCCTTTCCACACTTACCACACCTCCTTGATCCCACTCCCGATGTGGCCACGCAGTGGTCATCCACCCGTGCCTTTTTGTTACCCGTCGAGGCATCACCCCGACCAAACCTCCTCCCATTCCAGTTCCGATCACCACCACCCTTCTTACTCGCTTCAGTCACCACCACATCCCGCTCATCATACAGCCTCCCTGCCAAATCAACTGCCGACCTAAACGTGCTTGGTCGGGCGGCGATCATATGCCGACGAACACCCACCGGTAAACCCTGAATGTACCTCTTGATTTTCCGAGACAGAGGCGCCACCTGATCAGGCACGAGTCGTGCCATTTCATTAAACTTGGTGGTATACTGCTGGTGTGTCATGGTTCCAGCCTCCAACTGCAGAAACTCCCTTTCCATCTTATCCATTTCCCTGTGAGGACAGAACTCCTCAATCACCATCTTCTTCAACTCAAGCCATTTCATTCTCCCGATCGCCCGATTACCCTCTGCTTGGACATGTTGTCCCACCAGCACAGAGATGAATCCACAAAAGAGTGGGTAGCAAACTTCACCTTTTGGTCCTCTCAGCACTCGCTGATGTCGAGAATGGCCTCCATCTCTCTCACCTATCGGTGAGCAGAGGTAACATTGCCATTACCGTCAAAAGTAGGGGGATTACATCTCATAAATGCCCCGTAGTTACATCCTCGCACTGCCTCTGGCACAGGCTCTTCTTCTTGCTCTTCATCATCAGACAGGATTCTTTCAGGCTCTGGGTGTTCCCGTTCTCCAGAGGATCGTTTCTTTCTTTTCTTTCCCCTTCTCGTACAGCCTTAATAACTTCAGTCACCACAAACGGTAAGATTGTCTGCATGACCTGATGGACTTCTTCTACAACAGCCTCCTTTACTGAGGCTCTCAGATTGGCGCTTTCGTCGCCACCCTCTGGATGGGGGGTCTCTGGTTCTTCATGAACCACCCTCTCAACTCTGGGTCTCCCTCTCTTGGATCGCGGTTCAGCACCGTGACCTCCACCCCTAGAAGCTTTTGAAGAAGATCTACCTCCGGCCATCACACGCACACTGAAAGATTCAAACACCAACACGATCATTCAAGAAACAACTCAGTTTATGTCAAGTATAGTAAGTCCCTAATTACAGTGGCCAGTTGTGATTAGCCACTTACTTTACTCTTCATACCCCAAGTATTACCTGTCCTGACTACATCAGTATTTAAATCTACATACACACATAACCACATACCATGCGCACATAAAACCAGTTAACTTTACGAAAATACCCGATGGCACGTAGCTACTCAGATTGGCATCTCATTCCCTTTCCGTCCCATTCTCAGTTTAAGATTAGGTTTATTTTGAAAATTTACCCATTTCACTTAAACTTTGGCTCTGATACCAACTTGTAAGGCCCCGTTCCCAGGACGCTTACAGTTGGGTTCTCATCGCACATAAAACGTATAATTGCATTTGTATTTCATAAATCACAGCGGAAAACTAAAACAATCTTTCATTTCTATGTAAATGCTTTTGCAAGTTAATACAACATTCATTACAAAATAGCTTGTTCTCATTACAATGCAAAAACATTAATCAAAAGAATGCCATCCCAAAAGAGCTGAGTAGCTTCACGATGTGCCATCCTCAGCAAACATTACCTGCCAACTGGAAAACATATAAAAAGTCAGCGTTGCTGAGTGAGTTCTAGTTTTATTACAAAACATACTTTACTTTCATATAAAACCATTCGTTACTTTTACATGATCACACATCGTACGTACACATAGATATATATTATTATCTTCTTCATTCATTCATTCGTTCATTCGTTCTTTATGACTTTACTTGCGCATCGGACATCATCTGTACTAATACCATGTGCTACACCCGGTTAGTCGTAGCTACCGGGCCGAAGTCAATAAATGAACAGCTAAACGTATGCCACGGTACTAGGAGTAACCATCAGTCTTAGCTACTGGGCCGAAGTCAATAAATGAACAGCTAAACGTATGCCACAGTACTAGGGGTGAGCGGTAGAGGTTCTACATTAAGGGTCAATCACAAAGAAGGACCCGTTATCCGATGCGTTCAAGACGTTTCATTCGTTCATTAATGCATGCATTCAACATCGTGTTCCTCTTTCATTATCTTTCACTTTACGTTACATATACTTCGTTCATTCCTTATCATACACGTAAAGTTATGGGAAGATAAACATACATCATAATAAGGAACATAACACACACAGTCATCATTATCATACAGGGCAACACCATACATACATAACGTGCATAAACTTGCAACATCATCATCATCATCATGCCCCACATGCTTTCTAAGGCCTCAAGCGTCATCTTACTGCTCTAACCTTTACGTCAAAACTTACATCTGCACTTTCCCCCGAAAGTCAGAAGTCATCTACACCTTCCTCGGTCAAACAGCCCTATTCGGGCGTTAGGCGAATAAACATCCACTCGTGCGAATGGACAATGCGGATGGACCTCATGCGATTGGGATTAATATGGATGAGCACTTATGCGACTGGACCTTCAGTCGCACGACCTCCATGCGACTGGCCTTTCAATCATGCGAATGACCTTCAATTGTGCGAATGGACCCCAATCGCACCCTAATTGGCGTATGGCCTCCATTCGGCCTCCAGTCGGTCTCCTAGCCTAACTGATGCAGAATGCAGTTCATCCCGACTGCAGCCGAGGGTTTTCGGCCTCCAAACTCATCTAAACCCATTTTAAGCCCAAATCGACCATCCTAAACCTTAGGGATGCATACCACGACACCATTCAAGCACACACAAGTTCACAATCGAGCCAAGAACGCATCATACTACACATACACATACACAAACGGGTCACATACACACACTAAAAAACCCGATTTCAGATGTTTTCCATGACACCAAAATCGTTTGAATACAAGTAAAAGAGGGGTTCTAGAACTCACATAAATGAGCACAACGTTATGGGCTTCGATTTGGCTTGCTACACAACGAGTTTGGCCACCCGAATCACCCGAACCACTCTTTTTCTCTTTTTCTCTCTTCTCCCTTTCTTTGGCTGATTTGTGAGTGTGGGGGAAGAGGGTAAGGGCTGTCCTCTCCCTTATATACTCCCCCTCACCCGACTTTCTTTCGTTGGCGAGTTTGGTCCCTCGACTTTTGGACTTTATTTTCTTTTCTTTCTTCACCGGCTTCAAAATAATAAATATTCGGGTGTTACATGTCAAAAAAGTTCAAATATATTTGATGGTAATTTACGAGAAATTATGCTTATTTACACTTAACTATCATCAGTGACCGTTAAACAAGGCCAAATATTTTAGGTTATGATGATTACATATGTCAAAGCTTAGATATGATCCAATTATGATCATTGGTGTTAAACTAAACAAAATGTTGGTAGTTTATGGGAAATTATGCTTGTTAATGGTAAATTATATTTATTTATACTTAGTTATCATCAATGAGTGTATAAAAAGGTCAAATATGTTTGGTTATGATGATTAGGGGTGATCATAACATTAAAGATTAGCTCTGATTGAATACGATGCTTATTAAATTAGCTATGCTTATTAAATTAGCTATGCTTATTAAATTAGCCATGATCAACACATTAGTGATAAATTATGCAATTCGATGGTAATTTATGGGAAATGATGTTTATTAATGGTAAGTTATTTTTATTTACGCTTAACTATCATCAATGAGTTTCAAACAAGGCTAAATATTTTAGGTTATGATGATTATGGCCGATTACATATGTCAAAGGTTAACTATGATCCAATTATGATTATTGGTATAAAATTAAACACAATGCTTGCAATTTATGGGAAATTATGTTTGTAATGGTAAATTAAGTTTATTTACACTTAGTTATCAACAATGAGTGTCAAAAAAGTTCAGGTATGTTCGATTATGATGATTAGGGTCGATTGCATACGTCAAATACTAGTTATGATCCAATTATTATCATTGGTGTTAAATTATACATATTGATAATAATTTATAGAAAATTAGGCATACTACTAGTAAATTAAGTTTGTTTATTCTTAATTATCATCAAAGAGTATCAAAAAAACTCAAACATGATTGGTTATGATGATTAAAGTTGATTATATATGCCATAGATTAAGTAAGACAACAAAATATAAATAATAATACTTATACTGATAAAACTACTACTACTACTAATAATAATATAATAATAATAATAATAATAATATCATTATTATTATTATTATTATTATAATATTCTTATTATTATAATAGTAATAATAATAATTTTAAAAATAATAATTCTTATTATAATTATTATTTTAATTATATATTATTATTATATAATAGTAATAATAATAATTTTAATAATAATAATAAATATATTATTATTATAGTAATAGTTTTATAATAATAATAATAACATAATAATAGTAATAGTAATAATAATAATAATAATAAAATAATAATAATAATAATAATAATAATAATAATAATAGTTAATTACATAATAATCCTTGTCATTTATTCAAAGTAACATATTTGAGTACTAAGGGTTTTTTTGTAACAAGTTAGGGTATTGTGTTTTTAATCTTGTAACGATTTAGGGTATTAAGACTAACAGACGTTAGTTATAATAATAAAAACCAAAAAAGTAAAAAAATATATGAAAGACCTATGGCGATGACATGACATCGCCATGGGTATTTTCACTTAGGCGCGCGTTTAACCCACCTGAAATGAATAAAGAAATTAAAAAATAATATAACCCTATGGCGACGACATGGGATGCATTTTGCCCTAAATACACTCTTCCTTATCCCTTCTTCCTAATTTACCAAACAAATCACAACTACAACCGCGACCTACTTTCGCCCCACCGGCAAATCACCTCCTAAAACCCACCACCACCATCATTTCTAGCTTTGATTCCACTCCCTTCCGCCCCACCACCACTCCTATAGCCCTCACCATCAAAAAACCTCCACCACCGGGACCTCCAACCAACACCACAACTCCAGCACCACTATTCTATGGTTTTTGTATCATCTTTGTTAAAATTATAAGGTGTGTATGATATCTTCTTTCTATGAACTAATATGATAAATGAATTGTGTTGTTAGAATGATAATATAAGTTGTGATATTTGATTATTGATTAAAATTGTTGTTAAAATCATAATGTAATATGTTTGGTTCGCTTATGAGCTTGTGTTGTTATATTGATTATATAAGTTAATTGGTTGATTTGGTTATTAGTTTGTGCTGTTAGAATGATAATATAAGTTATTTGATTTGTTTATTAGGTGTTTCATAGAATGATAATATAAAAGTTGTTTGATTATGTTATTAGTTGGCATTGTTAGAATGACAAAATAAATGTTTGATTTTGCTATTAGTTTGTGTTGTTAAAATAATGATATAAAAATGTTTGATTAGGTTATTAGTTTGTTTTGTTAGAATGATAATATAAGTTATTTAATCTGGTTATTAGTTTGCATTGCTAAAATGATAATTTTTTGTTTTGTTAGAATGATAATATGAAAGTGGTTTATTTGATTATTAGTTAGTGTTGTTAGAATGATAATATAAGTATTTGATTTGGTTATTGGTTTGTGGATTTAAATATTTCTAGACGATAATATAAGTTTATTTGGTTATTTAATTGTTGATTTATGTAACACCTGGTTATTTTAAAAAGATAAGAAATGAAGAATAAAAGAAAGAAAAGCAATAAGGTCCAAGTGGAGGGACTAAAAGTGTCCAAAAGGACAAATCTTTCAAAAGTTGGTGTAAGGTGGGCATGGCCGCCCACCCTCACTTCACATCACCATTTTCTTTCGGTTTTAGAGAGAGAGAGAGAGAGCAGAGGAACTCTCGGCTGAAGAAAAGAAGATGAAGAGAAATCGAATTCAAGGTAAGAATTCGTGGTTTTTAAGTGTTTATGACGGGTTTTATCTCGGTTATATGCTTATGTACTTATGTGTTTGTGTATGTGCTCGGGTGTTGTGTTGGTGTTGTTTTTAGGTGTTTGAACTCAGTTGCAAAGGGTTAGAAAGGAAGAAACACCCAAGTTGCATCAGGTGAGTTCTAGACCCAGTTTTTACTTGTTTTAAACTATCTTTGGGGCTGAAAATGTATTAAAACGATTTTCAAAGTTTATGTATGTTTATGAATTGGTTCATAATAACACAACATATGATAGCTCAATGTACCAAGCAACCACCAAGAGGCTCAAACTAGATTTGAGTGATTCCTATCTTTGGCATTGTCGCCTTGGTCACATAAACAAGAATCGTATGCAAATACTTCAAAAGAATGGTCTTTTGAAAACCAATGAAAATGATTCATTTGATGTATGCGAGTCTTGTTTACAAGGTAAAATGACAAAGGCCCCTTTTAGTGGGACTAATGAAAGGGCAAAAGATTTATTAGGGATCATACATTCGGATGTATGTGGACCTTTTAAACCAACAACTAGGAATGGTGAAAGATACTTCATTACCTTTACCGATGACTATAGTCGTTATGGGTATGCGTACTTGTTAAGACACAAACATGAATCTTTTGAAATGTTCAAAATCTTCAAGAATGAAGTAGAAAATCAACTCAACAAAACGGTCAAGATTCTTCGTACAGATAGAGGAGGTGAATACCTTAGTAGTGAATTTCAAGAATATCTTAGAAGTTGTGGGATTGTCTCACAACTTACTCCACCTGGAACACCATAACATAATGGTGTGTCTGAGAGGAGGAATCAGACTCTATTGGATATGGTTTGATCTATGATGGCTAGAAGTACGCTACCTCTATCATTTTGGGGTTTCGCGTTGCTCTCCGCGGCCCGTATTTTAAATATGGCCCCAACCAAGAAAGTGGAAAGGACACCTTTCGAAGTATGGCGTGGAAGGTTTCCATCATTATCATATTTAAAAGTTTGGGGGTGTGATGCTTATCCTAAGCAATACGCTCAAAACAAACTGGAAGCCCGATCCACAAAGTGTGTCTTCATTGGATATCCTAGAGATTGTATTGGATATTATTTCTATGATCTGACAGAGCAGAAAGTGTTTATTGCTCGAAAGGCAGAGTTCTTGGAAACTAAGTTTCTTTCGGAAGAAACCAGTGGAAGAGCAGTGGAACTTGAAAAGGTTCAAGATTCACAAAGCAATACACAATTGGTTGATACTAGCAATCAACATGAGGATGCTGAGAATGATAAAGATACACAAAACGTTCGCAAATCTGGTAGAATTAGTGTTCCTCCTGAGAGATATGGATTTTTTATGGATGGATACTATGTGGTAGATTCAGATGAACTAACCACATACCATGATGCAATGTCAAAACCTGATTTTGACAAATGGCAAGAAGCCATGAACGTTGAGATGCAATCCATGTATGATAACCAAGTTTGGGAATTGGTTACGCCACCTCTTAGGTCCAAGATAGTTGGAAGTAAGTGGGTTTGAAGAAGAAAACCGATATGCATGGAAAGTTGGATACTTATAAAGCTAGACTTGTAGCGAAAGGTTTCACTCAAACTCAAGGGATTGATTATGATGAAACTTTCTCCCCTGTGGCAATGCTAAAGTCAATTAGGATATTATTTGCCATAGCAGCATATTATGACTATGAGATTTGGCAAATGGATGTCAAAACTGCTTTCCTTAATGGATATCTTGAGGAAGATGTCCATATGGAACAACCTAAAGGTTTTGTCAATCCAAAACATCCTAACAAGGTATGCAAGTTAAAGAAGTCAATCTACGGATTGAAACAAGCGTCAAGAAGTTGGAATCACCGTTTTGATGATGAAGTAAAGAAGTTTGGCTTCATCGAAAATGCTGATGAAGCTTGTGTGTATAAGAAAGCTAGTGGAGCATTATTACTTTCCTTGTATTATATGTCAATGACATTTTACTTTTTGGAAACGAAATTCCAACCTTGGAAGGTGTAAAAACCTGGCTTGGAAACTGTTTTTCAATTAAGGATCTTGGTGAAGCCACCTATATTTGGGGAATAAAGATCTATAGGGATAGATCAAGGCGGTTAATAGGTTTAAACCAAAGTGCATACATTGAAAAGATCTTGAAGAGATTCAAGATGGAGAATTCTAAAAAGGGATTAGTACCTATTCAGAAGGGGACTATATTGAGCTCATCTCAATGCCCTAGTTCAAAGGTTGAACAAGAAAGAATGAATGGAGTCCCATATGCATCTACTATAGGATCCATCATGTATGCAATGATATGTACTAGGCCGGACGTGTCATGTGCTCTAAGCATGACAAGTAGATATCAACAGAATCCTGGTAATAGTCATTGGATGGCTGTTAAGAGTATTTTGAAATACCTTAGAAACACTAAGGATATGTTCTTAATATATGGATCTGGTGAGGAGGAGCTCGTTGTAAAAGGTTACACGGATGCGAGTTTCCAAACTGATCGAGATGATTCTCGATCACAGTCGGGATATGTCTTCATTATGAATGGTGGAGCAGTCTCTTGGAAGAGCTCAAAGCAAGATGTAGTGGCACTATCTACAACAGAATCAGAATACATCGCCGCTTCATTGGCAGCTCAAGAAGCTGCGTGGCTTAGGAAGTTCATTGCTGATCTAGGGTCGTTGCTACCATTCAAGACCCCCTAGAGATCTTTTGTGACAACGAAGGTGCGATTGCTCAAATCAAGGAACCTCGTGCTCATCAAAAGACTCGGCACATTGAACAAAGATTCAACTACATAAGGGATGAAGTTGAAAAGGGAAAGATATGTATTCGCAAAGTTCACACCGATCAAAACATTGCGGATCCATTCACGAAGCTCCTAGATAGGTCACAGCATGAAAGTCATACTTGTTGTCACACCCCGCTAAGAGCGGAAACACGGGGGCGTAACGAGACGGGAATCGTCATAACACATGGTAAGCGATAGAGATGCAATAATAATAATGATGACAAGCGTGTCATGACAACACCCGACAACAAGGGGACCTGTGTCGTGTTCAGTCAGTATTCACGACAACATAGCCATAGCAAAAACATGATATAAGATGAACATAGATAAATAACATTGTATGCAATTCCCACAACCCAGGAACAAGTTACAAAGTATAATGTTGTTTGAAATAGATACATCAATTGTTTTCAAAAAGACAAGTTTAGCCCGGAAATGCATCCTAGGGTCTCCACTAAGGCAGCACACCTAGAACCTCAGCTAGCATGTTCACCTGAAAAGATATGCTCAAAATGGTCAAAACAATTGTTGGTGAGTTCGCAGGTTAAAGTAAATAAGTAATTGATGCTGTATAAAGCTGTTGCAGAATACCGTGCATACAGTTATAAGTAAGCAAAATCACATGGCAAGAGCTTTACAACCAAACCTAATGACGTACACAAAGAATCTTGTCGGAATATATTCACCCAAGGCCCGTACCTGGCTATTGTTGGTACTAACTAGTATACCAACATGAGGGTGGGGGTGTCAACCCAGTGGTACTACCAATACCTAACCGTCGGTTCCACACTGGAATTAAATGGTTGTAAGAAAGAACCACAAAGCAGACTCAAGCATGTATCAGATAAGTACCCACAAAACAGTAGCACGTTGATTCCAAGTATGTAAATTGTATGTATGTTGTACAGCATAGAAAATGGGTGAGCATACTTTTCCCCCATGTTTGTAAATGTTTGTAAAGTAGTATAAGCATAAAAGGGGGCCACGAAACTCACTTGTTAAGTGGTAAGTATGAAAGATCGAGATTCCCAACAGTTGAATGCAATGATCGGTCAAACACCTATTGACAGTTATTGTCAAGCATTAATGACATGTATAAAGCGTATAGTATGTTTGGTCGGTTCGGGTTGTATCGGTTCGGTCGTGGGTAGCACACACACACAAATGGACACACGTATCAGATCTTATGTAGATCCAAGTACTACGAGTAGTCGTCATTGCTTATGACATCCGTGAAATGATCTCGTGGTTAAGAAAGATAGCACTTGTTAAGTACTTGGAGTTTCAATTGGATTGTCATTAACTGTAAAATGTTAGGTTGTTTTCAATTGAAATAGTATGTGCATGTTGATAGCGTTGACTTTAATCTTGTGGTCAAGCAATGACACTTTTACTAATGTTACCTTATCATCATCAGTCACACAACAAGACCAGACGCTCGACTCAACGCTCCATCCTTACGAATCAACATTCAGTCGTACGAATCAGCTTCATTCGTACGATTGAGTCTTCATTCGTATGGTTGGCATTCAGTCGTACCACAAAACACACATTCGCACGACCCAAACTCCATGCGCACGAATCAACCCTCAATCGTGCGAATTAGCTACTTTCGTGCGATTGAACCTTCATTCGTGCGATTGGACTCTAGTCGTTCGAAACACGCACAATCGCATACATTCAGTCGGTCACCTGACTCAATCGCACACAATCATTCATACGCATGACTCAATCACATACACTCATTCGCACGCATGAATCAATCGCATACAAACTCACAGTCGCACGTCATGCCTAGTCACACAACTCAGTCGCACGATTGACTTAGACGCAAGATTCAGTCGCACGACTCACTCAGTCGCACGGCTCAATCGCCTGGCAGACCCAGTCGCCTGAACTGCAGAATCGCGACTGTGGTCGAGCTGAGCAGCCCCCGAGCTGCTCTAAACGCGAGTTTTACACCACAAGGACTTCCAGAAACACTCCACAAACATACACAAACATGAAACACAAGCAGAAAGACCTCACACGCACCCACACGACCTCATGTGCTCGGATGAACCCGAACACCCGAAACCCTAGTTTGGATAGCCGTGAATAAGCAAGGAAAAGGGAAAACCAAGGTTGTCTACCTGCTAGAATGGAGTAGACTAGGCTGTAGGTGGAGTCTAGACAACAAGAACAAGACCAAGCGGGTTGGATTTGGTGCTAGAATGAAGAAAATGTGTGTGAAGGGAGTGAAGAGGTGAAGAAGATGAAGTGAATGAGGATGTGGCTGGGAATGGGGTTTATATACCCAGTCCAGTTTGCAAAATTACAAGTTTAGTCCCTGCACTTAATCCTCGAGTTTCCAAAAAAATTGTTTCGGTTGATTACGATATTAAAATGTTCGTTATATTAAGGTTAAAAGCGTGTTTAATGGCATTTGATAGTCAAAAATGGTTTTATTAATGACAATGGTTGAAATTAAAAAAATGACATATTTGGTGGTAATGGTGATGAAATTTATAAAAGGTTTATGCTTAACACACGTTCTCGGTGGAAGTACAGGCACAAGGGAAAATAAGCAGACATGATTCTTAAAGCAGGAGTTCATGAAGAAATGAAAGAATAATTAAAATATTTTCTATGCTTATTTATGTCGTTTGACGGACCTTAAGGCGACGGATGTCACAGTATCCCCCAGTTGAGAGAATTTCGTCCCGAAATTCAGCTGGAGTTAGGTCCAAGAGTGTCATCCACGAATAGGTGTGGGTATTTGAGTTTCATTTGATCTTCCCGTTCCCATGTAAACTCTGTCCCTCGTTTTGAATTCCACCTTACGCGAACAATTGGTATTCTACTGCGCTTCAACTGTTTGACCTTACGATCCATGACCTGAATGGGTTCCTAAATAAAATGAAGCTTTTTGTCGATTTTAATATCCTCAATGGGTATGTGAAGTGATTCGTCAGCCAAACACTTCTTGAGGTTCGACACATGGAAGGTATCATGCACACCGCTGAGTTCTTGTGGTAACCTTAATCGGTAAGCCACTGGACCAATTCTTTCTATAATCTCGAATGGTCCAACGTATCTTGGGGCTAACTTCCCTTTCTTTCCAACCGAACAACTCCTTTCCAAGGAGAAACTTTGAGTAACACTCGGTCCCCAACGTTGAATTCTAGAGGCTTTCGACGATTGTCGGCGTAGCTCTTTTGGCGATCTCTAGCGGCTTTCGGCCTGTCTTTGATTTGGAAGATCTTGTCGGTTGTTTCTTGAATGATCTCTGGGCTTGTTAAATAACTTTCACCAATCTCGGCCCAACAAACAGGTGATCTACACTTCCTTCCGTACAACACTTCGAAGAGAGCACACCCAATGCTAGTGTGGTAGCTGTTATTGTAAGAGAACTCAATCAATGGAAAATGAGTATCCCAACTACCACCAAAGTCGATTACACACGCTCTCAGCATGTCTTCTAGCGTTTGTATGGTTCGTTCACTTTGGCCATCTGTTTGAGGGTGATAGGCGGTACTCATGTCTAATCGAGTGCCCATCGCTTTCTGTAGTGTTTGCCAAAATCGTGAAGTGAATCGGCCATCACGGTCGGATATGATTGACACCGGCACTCCGTGTCTTGTCACGACCTCTTTTTTGTACAATCTCGCCAACTTGTCCATTTTGTAGTCTTCTCAGATTGGCAAGAAGTGTGATGATTTCGTCATTCGATCCACTACAACCCATATCGAATCATGCCCGTTGCTTGCTCGAGGGAGTTTGGTAATGAAGTCCATGGCTATGTTCTCCCATTTCCATTCGGGATCTCAGGTTGCTGTAACAGTCCCGATGGTTTCTGGTGTTCAGCTTTAACTTTCGAGCATGTCAAGCATTTGCTGACGTACGTGGCAATGTCTTTCCTTAGGCCTGGCCACCAGTACAGATCTTTGAGATTGTGGTACATCTTGTCTGTGCCAGGATGAATAGAATATCGCGTCTTGTGTGCTTCATCCATGACCAAGGTACGTACACCTCCCCACTTGGGTACCCATATACGGTCCACGAAATACTGTACACCATCGTCCTTGCACATCAGTTGTTTATCCAGCCCTTGGAATTCTTCTCCCGCAAGGTTTTCTTCTTTCAACGCCTCACTTTGTGCAATTTGGATCTGAGCTTTCAAATTTGTTTGAATGGTCAATCCCAAAGCTCGAGCACGTAGTGGTTTCACACGTTCCTTGCGGCTTAGAGCATCAGCCACCACATTAGCCTTCCCCGGATGATACCCGATTTCACAATCGTAGTCACTAAGAAGTTCTACCCAACGTCGCTGTCGCATATTGAGTTACTTCTGATCCAGAATATGTTGAAGGCTTTTATGATCTGTGTATACGATGCATTTGGTTCCATACAGGTAATGCCTCCATATTTTAAGTGCGAATACTACAGCACCCAACTCAAGATCATGAGTCGTGTAGTTCTTCTCGTGCACCTTAAGTTTTCGCGAAGCGTAGGCGATCACCTATCTTTGCATTATACACATCCAACCTGATGCGAGAAGTGTGACATCCGGTAAATTTCCGTTACCAAACTCCGTTAGTTCCGTTAAGTCTTGTATACACGTGTGGAGCACACACTAGTTGTCGTTAACGTTGGTGACCTAATAATAAGAATAATGTTAAGGATGTGAATCTAAGTGATTATGTGAGTATTGGGTTATGTTTATGTGTTTACACATTTATAAACGGTTAATTAAAGAATTTATCGCGTAATGCGGAAACGTGCCTATTTATTCGTATGTCTTGTGTTTTTATAAAGATAAGATATATAATGAATTTTATAAGTTTATATCTTTATATTATGAAGTTAAAAACACTTTACAAAGAGTTTAAAGATAGTTTTATAAAATACAAATTACAAGGGTTAAAAGGGTAATTAGGTAAATTAAAATTAAATAAAACAAACCCAAACCCTAGCCAAACCCCCCTTCGGCCGCAAACCATCCCCAAACACCTCCACATGCGAAATCAGCCAAGAACAAGCAAGGGAACACGAAATTGGATCGATTTCAAGGCATATAACTTGTTGGAATCATCAATTACAAGCTATAACACGTTTAAAGGTTAGATTTTTCACGTTTTGTGAGTTTTTGTTTAGGGCCGAACCCTAATTCGTAAATTGACCTTCATGGGGTCGAAATTGATGTTGGTTGATGATGTTAACATGTTAGTTAGATTGTATACATGTTAGTTAACGTCGATTATGCAAGAATTCTATGTTTTTAGTGGATTGATCATGAACTTTGGTTATGAAACAAACCCTAATTCGAAATTGTTGTGATTATGCATGATGGTTGATTGTTTGATGAATATTTGATGATTAATAGGTTGTATGAATGTTAGAATACGTTGATTATGCAAGAAAGTTGGGATTTTGATACATTGTTCATAGGTTACTAAGAATAGTAACTTTATTTTGCATGTAGTAGTGATCTAGTGATGGATTGATGTTATGGATGGGTTCATGATGATAATTAGATGCTAGATTGATGTTATGAATGCTAGAAATCTTAATTTGATGATGTTGATCATAGCTTGCCAAAAGTAGAAACTTTTGTTTATGAAGATTGTTAGATTGAGGTGTTTAAGTGTTGTTGATCATGTCTAGATGTTAGTATGAGCTTGAATTGGTGTATTATTGATGAATTCAAGTAGACTTTGGATGTTTGATAGATTTGGGATATTCTTTCCCAAAAGGGAAACTTTATTTTGTAAACGTTGAAATGATGTTATGATCATGTTTGGGATGATAGGAACTTGCTATTATGTTCAAGGATGGATTCTAGTGTGATAGAACGTGTTAAATTAGTTGTATGGTATGTTTGGATAATCATGGGTGATAATTGGAATTGGTAATCATGTATGGTTTGGATGTTGTGTAGTAGTAGTAGGACATCATGCTTGGGTCTGGTAATTGATTGTTGTGATGTTGTGAATGCAATGTATATGCTTAAAGAATTGGTTATGATCATTATACACGCGTGCGGATCTGAGGCCCCTACTTAGTAGGATTGGCAGGGTTTAGGATGTGAAGTCGTGGGTGGCTTCACATGGCATGTGATGAATGGTTGAACCTTGTATGATATGTTAGTTGTATTGTAGCTAGTGGTTATGTTAATGTGCTAGATTCGCATGACTTGTATAGTACTTGATTGTATGATGATCTATGTGATACACCTGGTTGATATAGCATATGTATGACACTATTTGAATGTTAATCATGTATGTGTATGTGTTCATTGGCTTTATTTGAATTATAACCCATAATTTCACCAACGGGTCAAACGGGTCAACTAGGTCAAACGTGTCTATTTTCTGGAAGCTTGAGTCTTTGTTTTGGTATGATTAGGGTTTCACATGTCTTTTATTTACACGTACTTATGTACTCACATGATTTAGGTAACCTGTGAAGGTTGGCTATCCTCTCGTTTCTCAAAATAAACCCTAGGTACCTTTGCATACATCAGGTGAGTTCATGCCCCACTCTTTACTTAATCTCTTTTGGGGGAGATAGCATACTGGTATTTATACGAACGCTTTTATGATTTAAGTTGTGTATAATATTAATATAGTGCTGTTTACCATGGGAAAAGTCCTCACACTTTTGAATTGTTAATATTTAATAGCGGGGAAACTTGGGTAGTACTACTGGGTCTGACGAGCCCCACCTGTGTGACTCGAGGTCAACCGGGTGCAATTTGTCCTATTGAACATTGTCACGACATGGTAAGTCGTGACAGGAGGCAACAACTATCACAGTCAGCTTCAATTGCAAAATCACTATGTATTAATATTTACTGATAATAGACTAGCTATCTATTACCATACACTGCTTATATGTATCACAACTGTTTATGTTTATTGAACTCAAACTCTTGAACTCACCAACCTATGTGTTGACATTTTAGTATGCTTTTCTCAGGTCCTTACTTGCTTGCCATAGGAGCACTGCACGGTTCATTGCATTTAAGACACTATGCTTCAAGACAATTGACATTTTAATAATTATAGTTTACTCTTGGTTTGGCACTTGTTTTGCCATGGTATACTTTACTGACTTGGGTTGTTTTCAAAAACGCTTCCGCATTGTTTAAAGTTGGTATTTTGGTTAATTATGTTTAAATTATGGCATTTAGAGTCG
Source organism: Flaveria trinervia (assembly GCA_025506515.1). NCBI lineage: Eukaryota > Viridiplantae > Streptophyta > Magnoliopsida > Asterales > Asteraceae > Flaveria > Flaveria trinervia. The sequence goes on along the minus strand of CM046447.1, from coordinate 56,382,818 downwards.
TTCTGAGTAAGTATTGACTGTGATGCTGGTTTGTTCACACGCCTCGCGGTAAAACTCCGCAAGTGGATTTTGAGGGTGTGACAGATTGGTATCAGAGCCATTGGTTATAGGGAACTAGGTTGCATACACACTAGACTATAACCGCACACAGTTAATTAGTTACCTGTGCCTTACTCTCATCTACTGTATACTCATGGCATACACGTCACACTCTCTGCAGCATGGCATCGTCTTCAAGAGCTCCGGGTAAACGACCCGAATCCCTAACGATCTGACCCCACCTCCCCACCTCCCGCACATGTACCTGATGATGGATTCGATTAGCCCAGACTGGCTTATCCCCGAGAGGAGATTGACTGGGATCAACCATTCGCCTTGATGAAGCGTGACCCTCCGCGTGACTGGCGTTCTTATCCTAGGTTTGTTGACCACATCATGTTTAGGGAAACGTACCTGTCCTAAAGCCAAGGACTAGGAACAATGCCAATCAACCCATGTTTTCACTCCCACGAACGGCGCAGTCCAACGAGCAATTGATTGCTGCACTAATGGCTGCACTGGATACTGAACAACATCGTGTGAGACGACTCACGGGTGATGTCTGTACACTATAGCAAGAGGTGTACAACCTGAGACATCAATTAGACGAACTCAAGGAAGAACACGGGAAGACGCTGAACGGTTGTCACCATATGCAAGATGGTGTTATGGCACTCCAAGGACGCGTGACTACTCGTGAACAGCGGGACGCCATAGCCGATAATAGGATTGCCATTTAGAAGCTCACTAGCAGCACTCCAGATAGCTAGCTCCTGCTCCTGCCGCAGACTCTGAGGATGAGGAGGATCCCGAGGAGGGACCCGAGGAAGAGGAACCGGAGGAGATGGAGGATGATAGTGATGGGTCAGACATTGTCGATTGATTCTTTATATGACTTAGACTACGTAGTGTTTCTTTTGAAACCTATGTGGGAAGGGTTGTTTCCCACACGAACGACAAAACTTCAATTTTGACATTGCTAAATACATTGTGACTTATTGCAATTATTTACTTTGGTTATTATTTTTGTTATGAATGTTGTGGTTGTGATGATATGTTATTTCTTTCATTTACTGTTTACTACGCTTCAATGAGTTAAATGTGTATGATGTTACTCATTATTGTATTGTGAATATAAAGTGAAAAGAATGGACGCTCGTGGACGTGGACGTGGTCGTGGACGCGGACGTGGACGTGGCACCGGAGAACAGGGTGGTGGTGCTATTAACATGACTCCTGCAGAATGGCTGCTCTAATTAATGAGCATGTTCAGGCGGCAGTGGCTGCTGCCCACGCGGGTCAACCGGCAGGTAAACAATGACAAAAAAACAAATCTGATATCCTTTATAACTGTAGGGGATGTTTGATTAATGTGTGTTGTGTTAAAACAGGACCACCAGTGTGTACATACAAGTCCTTCATGGACTGCAAACCACACACCTACAGCGGTACAGAGGGTGCTGTAGGGCTTGTACGCTGGTTTGAGAAGACTGAGTCCGTTTTTTCCAAATGTAACTGTCCACCGGCGGATCAAGTAAAGTATGCCACCGGGACTTTGGAGGGTGCTGCCCTGTCTTGGTGGAACGCGCAAGTCCAGATGCTTGGACAAGCGATGGCAAATGGACTCCCCTGGAATGAGTTCAAGGATATGATGATCGAGGAGTACTGTCCTCGAAACGAGGTGCAAAAGTTGGAGATGGAATTCTGGCAGCTTAAGATGAAGGGTTCAGAAATTGAGGCTTATACGACCCGTACTCATGAGCTGGCCACATTGTGTCCAGGAATGGTTAATGAGACACATAAGAGAATCGAGCACTACATACGAGGATTGGTGCCTGAAATCCAAAGTATGGTAACAGCTTCTAACCCGACTACGATTCAGCAGGCCATTCAAATTGCCCATAGACTTACTGATCAGGCGGTAGAGCAAGGGCGGTTACCCAAACGGGGCGCTGTGGTGAGCGTGCCCGACAACAAAAGGAAGTGGGATGCTCCCAGCAACAGCAATAACAAATCATCATCATCATCGTCTGGCGGTCAACAACAATCTCAACAGCAGCAACAGCCAGTTCAGCAGCAGCAGCGGCGGTTCGATAATAACCGCAATTTCAACCAAACTGCCCCAAATAACCAAGGACCCAGCGGTTACGGCGGCAGACATCCCAAATGCCCACGGTGTAACTACCACCATGTGGACGGTGTGATAACTTCAAGTGTCAACGTTGTGGAAAGATTGGACACGCTGCGAAGGATTGCCGTGGTGAACTAAGAAGAGGCCACAACAATCTCAAGAAACCCCCAAGGGTTGTTTTGAGTGTGGAAAGAAGGGCATTACAAACGAAACTGCCCACAACTAAGAAGGAACGGAAATGGCAACAACAACAACAACAACACCAACAATCATGGGAACAACAACAACAATGGCAATAATAACAACAATGGTGGAAATGGCACTGGCAATGGCGGCAATAGAGATGGAGCCAAAGGAAGAGCCTTCGTCATTGGCTCAGGTGAGGCTCTAAATGATCCCACAACTATTACTGGTAGATTCCCTGTAAATGCTTGCTTTGCTACGGTATTATTTGATACTGGAGCCGATAGGAGTTTTGTGTCCTTAAAATTCTGTAGTCTTTTAAGTGATATACCCTATGCTTTAGAATCTAAGTACACTGTGGAATTAGCCGACGGTAAGCAAATCCATGTAACGCATATCCTTAAAGACTGTAGGATAGAACTTGCTGGTCATACATTCGCTATAGATCTCATGCCTGTTACGCTGGGGAGTTTTGATGTTGTGATGCATGATTGGCTCTCTAGCAAGCAAGCGGAAGTCGTATGTCACGAGAAGATTATACGGATCCCGGTTGGCGATCAAATTCTTACCGTCAAAGGTGATAGGAGTGGTGCTGTGATAGGCATCATCTCGTATATGAAAGCTCAAAAGCTGTTACGGAAGGGCCGTGTGGCTATCCTAGCACTTGTAACCGATAAGCAAAAGGAAGAAAAGAGAATGGAGGATATTCCCGTAGTACGCGACTTTCCGGAGGTGTTCCCAGAAGATCTTCCTGGATTACCACCGCACCGTCAAGTGGAATTCCAGATTGAGTTGACTCCCGGCGCAGCTCCGATTGCTAGAGCACCTTATCGATTAGCACCAAACGAACTACAGGAGTTGTCGTCACAACTTCAGGAGCTTTTGATAAGGGTTTTATTCGACCTAGTACATCACCTTGGGGAGCTCCTGTACTCTTTGTTAAGAAGAAGGATGGCACATTCGGATGTGCATCGATTATCGAGAGTTAAACAAAGTAACAGTCAAGAACCGATACCCTTTACCTCGTATCGACGACTTGTTCGATCAGCTTCAAGGATCAAGCTATTACTCGAAGATTGACTTGAGATCTGGTTATCATCAACTCAGAGTTCGAGAAGAAGACATTCCCAAGACTGCATTTCGTACTCGTTATGGTCATTATGAGTTCTTGGTCATGCCTTTTGGGTTGACTAATGCACCTGCTGTGTTCATGGACCTCATGAACCGCGTGTGCAAACCTTATCTTGATCAGTTTGTCATTGTGTTCATCGATGATATACTGATATACTCTAGGACCAAGGAGGAGCATGAAGAGCACTTACGAATGATTTTGGAACTGTTGAAAAATGAGCAGCTGTATGCTAAATTCTCAAAGTGTGACTTTTGGATAAAGAGAGGTACAATCCTAGGTCATATTGTTAATGAGAAAGGAATACACGTTGATCCTGCCAAAATTGAGGCGATAAAGAATTGGACTACACCCAAAACGCCAAGCGAGATAAGACAATTTCTTGGATTAGCAGGATATTACCGCCGATTCATAGAAGGATTTTCTAAGATCGCACAACCTCTCACAGCCTTGACTCACAAAGGAACGACATACAAATGGGCTGATAGTCAAGAATCAGCTTTCCAATTATTAAAACAAAAACTCTGTACTGCCCCGATATTAGCATTACCCGAGGGAACAGACGACTTTGTGGTGTATTGCGATGCATCCATTCAAGGATTGGGTTGCGTCTTGATGCAACGAGATAAGGTGATAGCTTACGCCTCGAGACAAAAAGGTTCACGAGAAGAAACTATACTACCCATGACTTAGAATTGGGTGCAGTAGTTTTTGCCTAAAGATCTGGAGACATTATTTGTACGGTACCAAGTGCACTATCTACACCGATCATAAGAGTCTTCAACATATCTTTGAGCAAAAAGAGTTGAATATGAGGCAGCGACGTTGGGTGGAACTACTAAATGATTATGATTGCGCAATTAAGTATCATCCGGGAAAGGCGAACGTAGTTGCCGATGCTTTAAGCAGGAAGGAAACAGCTAAACCCAGACGGGTGCGAGCTTTACAGCTTACTATCAGTACCCAACTGCCCGAACAAGTTAAGGAGGCACAAATAGAGGCTTTAAAAGTGGAAAATATTGGTGCTGAATTTTTAAGGGGAGGATGGATAAGCAGCTCGTGATGAAAGAGGATGGAATTCGGTATTTCATGGATAGACTTTGGGTGCTGTTCATGGAAATCTGAGAGATTTAGTTATGAGCGAGGCACACAAATCTAAGTATTCTATACATCCTGGATCCGACAAGATGTATCATGACCTAAAGGCTCTATTGGTGGCCTAACATGAAAGCGGATGTAGCTACGTACGTGAGCAAGTGTTTGACTTGCTCGAAGGTGAAAGTGGAATATCAAAAACCATCGGACTATTACAACAACCCGAGATTCCAATGTGGAAATGGGAACAAATCTCCATGGATTTTATTAAGCTACCCCGGACTAGTACTGGTTGTGACACGATATGGGTTATTGTGGATCGATTGACAAAGTCTGCTCATTCCTTGCAATAAAGGAAACCGACAAGATGGAGAAGTTAACTCGCCTGTACCTCAAGGAGATCGTTCGAGACGACACGGGGTACCGATCTCAATTATCTCTGACCGTGACGCTCGTTTCACGTCACATTTCTGGCAATCATTGCAGAAATCCTAGGTACACGTTTGGATATGAGTACTGCATATCATCCACAGACGGATGGTCAGAGTGAACGTACTATACAGACGTTGGAGGATATGCTACGTGCTTGTGTGATTGACTTCGGGAATAACTGGGAAGTTCACCTGCCATTGGTGGAGTTTTCTTATAACAACAGTTATCACACTAGTATACAAGCAGCACCTTTCGAGGCGTTATACGGGAGAAAATGTCGATCACCGGTTTGCTGGGCAGAAATTGGTGATAGTCAGATAACAGGTCCCGAGTTAATTCATGAGACGACTGAGAAAATTATGCAGATACGGAACCGTATGGCTGCAGCGCGAGACAGGCAAAAGAGTTATGCTGACAAGAGACGGAAACCCTTAGAGTTTCAGGTTGGTGACAAGGGTTTGTTGAAAATCTCACCATGGAAAGGCGTAGTTCGGTTTGGTAAACGAGGGAAACTAAATCCGAGGTACGTTGGACCATTTGAGATAGTGGAAAGAGTAGGTCCAGTAGCCTATCGATTAGCCCTACCTGATTCGCTGAGCGGAATTCATGATGTATTTCACGTGTCAAACTTGAAGAAGTGCATAACTGATGAAACGACGATCGTACCACTAGAAGAAATTCAGATGGATGAACAATTGCGTTTTATTGAGCAACCAGTGGAGGTGATGGACCGTGAGGTGAAACACTTAAGCAAAGCAAGATACCTATTGTTAAAATCCGTTGGAATTCGCGACGTGGACGGAATTCACATGGGAACGGGAAGATCAAATGAAGCTTAAGTACCCTCAACTATTCGAAGGAACGATGCCAGCAGACGAAGGTATTGATTTAAATTTCGGGACGAAATTTCTTTCAACATGGGGATGATGTGACAACTCATCCAAAACTCACACGATTTCGATTTCTGTGTGCCAATGCAGTAGACCAGTGATGGAAACCAGGGATGGAACACTCTCACCATGTAACGCAATTTTCGGGACGAAAATTCTTTCAACATGGGGATAATGTGACATCCGGTAAATTTCCGTTACCAAACTCCGTTAGTTCCGTTAAGTCTTGTATACACGTGTCGTGAGCACACACTAGTTGTCGTTTAACGTTGGTGACCTAATAATAATGAATAATGTTAATTGGATGTGAATCTAAGTGATTATGTGAGTATTGGGTTATGTTTATGTGTTTACAATTTATAAACGGTTAATTAAGAATTTATCGCGTAACGCGGAAAAGTGCCTATTTATTCGTATGTCTTGTGTTTTATAAAGATAAGATATATAATGAATTTTATAAGTTTATATCTTTATATTATGAAGTTAAAAACACTTTACAAAGAGTTTAAAGATTAGTTTTTATAAAATACAAATTACAAGGGTTAAAAGGGTAATTAGGTAAATAAAATTATTAAAAACAAACCAAACCCTAGCCAAACCCCCCTTCGGCCGAAACCATCCCCAAACACCCTCACCATGCGAAATCAGCCAAGAACAAGCAAGGAACACGAAATTGGATCGATTTCAAGGCATATAACTTGTTGGAATCATCAATTACAAGCTATAACACGTTTAAAGGTTAGATTTTTCACGTTTTTGTGAGTTTTTGTTTAGGGCGAACCCTAATTCGTAAATTGACCTTCATGGGTCGAATTGATGTTGGTTGATGATGTTAACATGTTAGTTAGATTGTATACATGTTAGTTAACGTCGATTATGCAAGAATTCTATGTTTTTAGTGGATTGATCATGAACTTTGGTTATGAAACAAACCCTAATTCGAATTGTTGTGATTATGCTGATGGTTGATTGTTTGATGAATATTGATGATTAATAGGTTGTATGAATGTTAGAATACGTTGATTATGCAAGAAAGTTGGGATTTTGATACATTGTTCATAGGTTACTAAGAATAGTAACTTTATTTTGCATGTAGTAGTGATCTAGTGATGGATTGATGTTATGGATGGGTTCATGATGCTAATTAGATGATAGATTGATGTTATGAATGCTAGAAATCTTTATTTGATGATGTTGATCATAGCTTGCCAAAAGTAGAAACTTTTGTTTATGAAGATTGTTAGATTGAGTGTGTTAAGTGTTGTTGATCATGTCTAGATGTTAGTATGAGCTTGAATTGGTGTATTATTGATGAATTCAAGTAGACTTTGGATGTTTGAAAGATTTTGGGATATTCTTTCCCAAAAGGGAAACTTTATTTTGTAAACGTTGAAGTATGATGTTATGATCATGTTTGGGATGATAGGAACTTGCTATTATGTTCAAGGATGGATTCTAGTGTGATAGAACGTGTTAAATTAGTTGTATGGTATGTTTGGATAATCATGGGTGATAATTGGAATTGGTAATCATGTATGGTTTGGATGTTGTGTAGTAGTGTAGGACATCATGCTTGGGTCTGGTAATGATTGTTGTGATGTGTGAATGCAATGTATATGCTTAAAGAATTTGGTTATGATCATTATACACGCGTGCGGATCTGAGGCCCCTACTTAGTAGGATTGGCAGGGTTTAGGATGTGAAGTCGTGGTGGCTTCACATGGCATGTGATGAATGGTGAACCTTGTATGACATGTTAGTTGTATTGTAGCTAGTGGTTATGTTAATGTGCTAGATTCGCATGACTTGTATAGTACTTGATTGTATGATGATCTATGTGATACACCTGGTTGATATAGCATATGTATGACACTATTTGAATGTTAATCATGTATGTTGTATGTGTTCATTGGCTTTATTTGAATTATAACCCATAATTTCACCAACGGGTCAAAGGGTCAACTAGGTCAAACGTGTCTATTTTTCTGGAAGCTTGAGTCTTTGTTTTTGGTATGATTAGGGTTTCACATGTCTTTTATTTACACGTACTTATGTACTCACATGATTTAGGTAACCTGTGAAGGTTGGCTATATCCTCTCGTTTCTCAAAATAAACCCTAGGTACCTTTGCATACATCAGGTGAGTTCATGCCCCACTCTTTACTTAATCTCTTTTGGGAGATAGCATACTGGTATTTATACGAACGCTTTTATGATTTAAGTTGTGTATAATATTAATATAGTGCTGTTTACCATGGGAAAAGTCCTCACACTTTTGAATTGTTAATATTTAATAGCGGGGAAACTTGGGTAGTACTACTGGGTCTGACGAGCCCCACCTGTGTGACTCGAGGTCAACCGGGTGCAATTTGTCCTATTGAACATTGTCACGACATGGTAAGTCGTGACAGGAGGCAACAACTATCACAGTCAGCTTCAATTGCAAAATCACTATGTATTATATTTACTGATAATAGACTAGCTATCTATACCATACACTGCTTATATGTATCACACTGTTTATATGTTTATTGAACTCAAACTCTTGAACTCACCAACCTATGTGTTGACATTTTAGTATGCTTTTCTCAGGTCCTTAGCTTGCTTGCCATAGGAGCACTGCACGGTTCATTGCATGTTAAGACACTATGCTTCAAGACAATTTGACATTTTAATAATTATAGTTTACTCTTTGGTTTGGCACTTGTTTTGCCATGGTATACTTTACTTGGGTTGTTTTCAAAACGCTTCCGCATTGTTTAAAGTTGGTATTTTGGTTAATTATGTTTAAATTATGGCATTTAGAGTCGTTCTGAGTAACTATTGACTATGATCCTGGTTTGTTCACACGCCTCGCGGTAAAACTCCGCAAGTGGATTTTGAGGGTGTGACACGAAGCATCACGTACACCACAAAATCATCAGTTCCGTCTGGGAGGGACAATATCGGTGCATTGCACAACTTATCTTTCAGCGTTGGAACGCCCGTTCTTGCGCATCTCCCCAATCAAACTTCTTGTCCTTCTGAGTTAGCAACGTCAACGGTTGAGCGATCTTTGAAAAGTTCGCAATGAAACAACGATAATATCCGGCTAATCCTAAGAACTGCCGTATCTCTGAAGGTGTCTGGGGTGTATCCCATTCTTTACCGCTTCGATCTTGCCGGGCATATATGAATCCCGTCTTTGTTAACCACATGACCCAAAAACTTCACCTCTCGCAGCCGGAATTCACACTTCGAGAACTTGGTGAAAAGTTTCTCTTCTCTTAACATTTCTAGTATTGCCCGAAGGTGTTCTTCATGGTCCCCTTCGATCGAGAGTACATAAGTATGTCGTCAATGAATACAATCACAAACTTATCCAAGTAAGGTTTGCACACCCGATTCATCAAGTCCATGAACACAGCTGGTGCGTTAGTCATTCCGAACGGCATGACCAAGTGCTGAAGACAAAGTCTGAAGACACAAGTGCTGAAGACAAGTGCTGAAGACAAAGTCTGAAGACACAAGTGCTGAAGACAAAGTCTAAAGACACAAGAGCTGAAGACAGTCTGAAGACACAAGTGTTGAAGACAAAGTCTGAAGACACAAGTGCTGAAGAAAAAGTCTGAAGACAAGTGCTGAAGACAAGTACTGAAGACCAAGTATCAGACGTTGTCACAACAGCTGAAGAGGTCTTCTTCAGTAGTTGTGACGGTTTTCTTCAGTAGTTTTATATTTTCTCTTTTCAGTAGTTTAGTTTCAGTATTTTAGTTCAGTAGTTTAGCATCTGTAGTTTTATATTTTGTGCTTAGCACTCTCTAATATGTTCTCGGTAGTTGTGAACATTTCAGTAGTTTGTTAAGTGTTAGTTATTTTTGTAATAAATCTGCCAGATGTCACTATCCCGTGATATCAGAAGTGATTGTACAGTATATAAGGAGTGTCAACCTAATTGCAATATGTGAATGATTGAGCAGAAACATTTGATATAATTGAAACATTCCTTTTCACAGAAATATATTCTCTCGTTACAACCGTATTGTTCTTAATGCATACGAATATCAAATTCTTGCTATAATTTGTCTAATTCTTGATCTTATTCCGCTGCCTTACACTCTAATCCATCAAACTTGAGATCACTGATCCTGTCACATTAACCAAGAACAAAAGATATATTCCCAAAGCCACAAGGCTGGCCGAAATCAATGGGGTCCCACAAAGGGTTTTCCCTCCCATATTAATTTTATAAAATTAACACTCTTGCATTATAGTTTTGTAAAATTAAAACCCTTTTAATTTTATAAAATAACACACTTTTGTTTGATATTACTTAACCAACTTAAATAATAAAACAAAACATTTCTCATGAACAAATTATCCATATAATGTTGTTCATTTACAAAAGCAATGTTTGATTGTGACACCCGGTTTACCTGTAATTCTTGAAGAAATTCCACGATGCCATGGGGACGAGGTTACATATTAGCACGGCTTATCATCCCTAAACTGATGGTCAGTCAGAAAGGATCATTCAGACATTGGAAGACATGCTTCAGGCATGTGTGATTGATTTTGGGGGAAGTTGGGATGACCACTTACCGTTAGCTGAATTCTCGTACAACAACAGCTATCATGCCAGCATTGGTTGAAGGAATTGATCTGCCCAAGATACATATCATGCCACCAAGTTGGGTCATACCCAATAACAGGCCAAACAAACACCAATAAGTATTTACTCGTTGATAAGATCATACAAATAAATACTGACACCAATTTAGAAAATAGGCTTTCTAAAACATTGCTTTTGTAAATAAACAACATTATATGGATAATTTGTTCATGAGAAATGTTTTGTTTTATTATTTAAGTTGGTTAAGTAATATCAAACAAAAGTGTGTTATTTTATAAATTAAAAGGGTTTTAATTTTATAAAACTATAATGCAAGAGTGTTAATTTTATAAAATTAATATGGGATGGAAAAACCCCTTGTGGACCCCTTGGGAAAACCCCATTTATAAAATTAATTTATAATACATACATACATACTACATACATACATACATACATACATACATACATACATACATACATACATACATACATACATACATATATACATACATACACCATACATACACACACACATACATACATACATACATACATACATACATACATACATACTACATACATACATACATACATACATACATACATACATACCTACATACATACATACATACATACATACATACATACATACATACATACATACATACATCATACATACATACATACATACAACATACTCATACATACATACATCATACATACATACATACATACATACATACATACATACATACTACATACATACATACATACATACATACATACATACATACATACATACTACAACATACATACATACATACATACATACATACTACATACATACATACATCCTACATACATACATACATACATACAACATACATACATACATACTACATACATACATACATACATACATACATACCTATGTATGTATGTATGTATATACCATACATACATATATATAATATATACACTATAATATATATGTTATATTATGTGTGTATGTATATATATATACAGGGCCAGGATCGATCTTTTCACGACTCCTAAAGATCGTGAGAGACTGTGAGAACTAATCCTAACCATTGATTGTATTTATTTAATTTAGTTTTTAATTTATATTCGAACGTTAGTATGGTCTTTTAAATATGTTTTTATATGATCTTTAGTTCGTCATTATAGTTAATTATGAAGTTACATAATTATCTGTAAGATTAAATGTAAAGGCTGATGCAACTCAAACACTCAAATCTCCTGCATGCATGCATAAGTGTACTGAAGTATAAGAATTCTTCAGAAGTTTCACACCAGCAACAAAATATTCTATTGTGAAATCTCTCGAAGCTAAGACCAATATCTTTCGAAGCCAAAGATGAAGTCTTCTGAAGCTTCAAAGACAAGTCTCCAAAGCCAACGTTAGAAGACAGATTTCTTCCAAAGACTTTTAGAATACATGCTTTGTCTGATGTACTTTACATAAAGCTAGACCCCTTTTCACTGCAAATCTTTAAGTCACCAACTTATGTAAGTTGGTGAAAAGGTCCATGCTTTTGGTAACTATACATTGAGCTCTTGAGTCTATAACTTTCTACTTCATGTACTTTATCTTTTTTGTAATATATTAGGATGTGAGCTATGGCATGTCATAGTCAATAGTCCAAAGACAGTCTTCCTTTGATTTACAATTGATTTTGTTTGTGTATAGTCAATTGATCCCGTGCCTTTCAAACTATGGCGGCTGTAGATGTATATATGTGTCTCAAGTACTTGTAACTTTCTAATATGCTTGTGTATCACCTTGTAATAGAACTTGAGAAAACAATATCTACAATCTTGAAACCAACTCACTTATGTGTTTTTGCTATCTTGTTCTGTCTCATATCTACTCTTGTTCTTATATCATTACAGAGGTTAACCAGTTCCATTGTTTGATCAGTTCAGTGTCTTAGCAACTCTTGTCATTATGTGGTGTTATGTTGTAATTGCATACCCTTCAACGGTCCTGTAATTGGTATCAGTGAAAGAATTGATCTGCCCAAGATACATATTAGATTGATGTGGCTAGTGTGATATGATCCAAGTCGGTCATACCCAATAACAAGCCAAACAACACCGACAAATATTTATTTGTTGATTAGATCAAAACAAATAAATGTAAACACCAATTTAGAAACCGGGTTTTCTAAATCATTGCTTTTGCAAATGAACAAGTTTATATATATATAATATATATATATATATATATATATTATATATATAATATATATATATTTGTTCATATGGAATTATTTGTTCATTTTAAATTAGTTAAACATGACAAATAATAGTATGTGTGTTAGTCATATAAAATTAAAATGTTTTAATTTTATATTATAGGATGCAAGAGTATGTTTTTTTTAAAACTTTTGAAAACAATAGGAGTGCAAAGGGAGCCAAAATCGCCGCCCCTTTGCCTTGATGTTTCCCCTTTTTGGGTTCCAAGGCCATGCATTAACTCCTTGCTAGCTCTCTCTTGCATTCTCTAGATTCACACCACACACTCAAGAAACTTCTCTCTCTTTTCTTACTCAGGATTTCGGTTTTGAGAAAGATATCCAGAATTTTCAGCTTAGTAAAGAAGTGTTCTTGGCTGAAAAGATTCAACAAGAGGAGAGCTTTTCAAGTTGGTGTTGCAAGCCCTAGCAAACGAAGGTGTTTGTACAAGCTTGGGGTATCACTCCTTGAGGTTTTCTTGGTTGAAAACTCAGCCACAAGTCATCTTTCACAGCTCTCATCTTTGGTTTTTAGGAAGCTACAAGGTTGTATTTTCTTCTAAGTTTCATATTGTCGTTTGTTGTATGCATTTGTATAATGATCCATGGCTTGGGTTGTTTATTAAATGGATTTAATAATCATCTTATTAACATGTTTTAAAATCTATATCCGCTGCGTTTTCATATACTCAAGAGAATATGAACTTTGATAACATGTTAAAACCCCTACAATGGCATCTAGAGCCACTTATACATATGCATACATGTTTTCTCTCTTTCTAGTTCACGGTTTTGTGGTGCTAGACACCCAAAATCCGTGAGTTAGGGGCTGGATTTTGACCCCCCTTTTGTTTTTAAAGATGCTTCTTTATGAATATAAGGATCTTTAAAACTCTAGATTATTAGATGCCTTTTTATATGTTCTTATCCCATTTGTTCTTGGTTTATGTTGGCCAAAAACATGGGCACAAAGGGGCTGCCAAAATCGATCCTCTTGGTATGTTTGTTGTTGTTGTTAATTATGCATAACAAAGCCTAGACCATTTGGATTGAATGATTGGTTGTCATGTTATATTCATTTGGGCATGTAATATTTATTTTATTTCAAGTCTTGTTTTGTAATCTATTCATTCATATGGTATGTAATAAAATAGATTAGGAGTTTATCTTTACTAGAAAAATGTATTAGGATACATATTTTGTAAGGATGTTCAAGATCAAGACTTGAAGAAAAGATGGACAAAGAGGATGCTTGAAGATGTGGATTCAAGTGGGAGTTCCTTTTGTCAACCATGTGTCATGTTCTTAACCCTTAGGACAAGACCTTTTGACACACTTGTTTTGGCTAAACAAGTGTGCTCAACTTAGTATGCTTTGTTATGCATATATGATTATTTGGTTATGCTTGGTTGAATGCTTATGATGTTGTTTTTGTTTTGGATATTTGGATGTCATTAACAAACCATCAACTAGAACAAGCTAATACAAGAAATTGGTTCTCAAATCATTAAGCTAAATAGAATGGTTCTATAAAAGGAGTTATTGGTTTGCAAATAAAATGGGTTTTATTAAAAGAACAAATGGATACCATATGGTTGAATGCATACAATCATATACTACATGGACTTTTCTAAAACAAGAATTGTGAAATTACAAATCCCTTTTGAAAACAAGTTAAACACCATCCTTTTACACAACACTTAGGTTACTTGCAAACTCTTAGTGGGATAAAGGTCACCTAACCACTTTGAGGGAACTTGTAACTTGAGGTGATAATGCCATGTTTGTGGATAAAGGTCACCTAACCACTTATGTGGTGAACTCACACGTGTGTGTAAGTAGGGCGACTTGATTTATAAAATATATTGAATGGATCACCTAAAATGTGTTTTATAAAAGGTGTGATGGGTAAACATGCCGTTATAAACATAAGATGTTCAAACGATCCCATACCATTAGAAGTTGCAATGGGTTGCAATTGTCATATATGACTACCTTGTTTATTTAAATAATGGGATAAAGGTCACCTAACCAATATTTAAATATAACGTTGGATTCTAAATTTTTTTTATTAATAGTCTATGAGACGTAAAGGGTATTAATAATTGAAATATATAATTATATCAACGATTACTAAAATGGAACTTTGTAAAATCTTGTAGATGGCCGACCACACCAACGCTAATAACGATGTACCAAACCAAAACAACCAATCTCTTAGGGCGATCCTTCAAAGGGATCGTCTAACACCTAACAACTTCATGGATTGGTACCGCAACTTGAGAATTGTTCTCAAGCAAGAAAAGCGGGCCTACATTCTTGATGATCCCATCCCCGATGAACCTAACGAGGAGGATGTGGAGGCCTATAATGATTGGGTTAAATATGTGGAAGACTCCGTCCAAGTCTCTTGCTTAATGTTAGCAAGTATGACACCCGAACTCCAAAAGGAGTATGAGCTCCATGGAGCCTATGACATGATCACTCAGTTGCGGGAAACGTTCCAACAACAAGCTAGAGTGGAGCGCTTCGAAACGGTTCGAGCACTTCATGCATGTCGGATGGAAGAATCCCAATCAGTTTCATCTTATGTTCTTAAGATGAAAAGCCACATCGACCGCCTTCAAAGGCTAAATTGTCCTGTCTCAAAGGAGTTGGCCACGGATTTGATCCTTAATGGCCTGTCTAAAAGGTTTGAGGCATTCGTCATGAATTACAACATGAACGGATGGGACAAGAGCATAAATGAACTTCATTCGATGCTCAAATCAGCTGAGGCGGGAATGGGAAAAAGGGTTTTACCCGTTCTCCCATTAATGAAGGTGGGAGAAGGAAGAGGTCTCTACCCCCTCCTAAGGCAAATGTTGCCAAAGGAAAGGGGCACGTGGAAGAAAGGGAAGATGGTTGTTAGGCGGAACCTCCGAAGCCCAAGGAGAAGAAGCAAAAGGTTGCTGCAAACGACCCATGCTTCAAATGTGGTGAGATAGGGCATTGGATGAGAAATTGTCCAGTCTATCTCAAAGAGTTAAGAGAAAAGAGGGATGCAGGGCAAACCTCAGGTATAATTTACATGATACATGTTGAGCTAAATGTTATTTCTTCTAACACATGGGTATTAGATACCGGATGTGGAACTCACATTTGCAATTTATTGCAGGGGTTCAAAAGAAATGAGCATTATGCAAAAGGGGAAATAAGTCTATTCATGGGCAATGGTGCAAAGGTTCACGTTGAAGCCCGAGGAGACTACATTTTGAAGCTTCCAAGTGGTTTGGAAGTCATTTTATATAATGTATTATATGCTCCTAGTTTGACTAGGAACATAATTTCTGTTTCCCGTTTAAGACAATATGATTATGATTTCAAGTTTGTTGACAATGATATTCATGTTTCTTTAAATCATGTATTTTATTTTAAAGCTATACCTTGTAATGGTATTTATGAATTGGTTCATGAAAACGTAACATATGATAGCTCCATGTACCAAGCAACCACCAAAAGACTCAAATTAGATTTGAATGATACCTACCTTTGGCATTGTCGTCTTGGTCATATAAACAAGAAACGTATACAAACACTTCAAAAGAACGGTCTTTTAAAAACAAATGAATGATGTTCATTTGATGTATGTGAATCTTGTTTACAAGGTAAATTGACTAAGGCACCCTTTAGTGGAACTAACGAAAGGGCAAAAGATTTATTAGGTATCATACATTCGGATGTATGTGGTCCTTTTAAGCCAATGACTAGGAATGGTGAAAGATACTTCATTACCTTTACCGACGATTATAGTCGCTATGGGTATGTGTACTTATTAAGGCACAAAGATGAAGCTTTTGAAATGTTCAAAATCTTCAAGAATGAAGCAGAAAATCAACTCAACAGTCAATTAAAATTCTCCGCACCGATAGAGGTGGCGAATACCTAAGTGATGTTTTTCAAGATCATCTTAGGAGTTGTGGGATTGTCTCACAACTCACTCCACCTGGAACACCACAACATAATGGTGTGTCTGAGAGGAGGAATCGAACCTTATTGGATATGGTTCGATCTATGATGGCTAGAAGCACATTACCTCTATCATTTTGGGGTTTCGCTTTGCTCTCCGCAGCCCGTATTCTGAATATGGCCCCAACCAAAAAGGTGGAAAAGACACCTTTTGAGATATGGCATGGAAGAGTTCCATCCTTATCGTACTTAAGGGTCTGGGGTTGTGAGGTTTATGTTAAGACTCCCACCCCAAACAAATTAGATGTCCGATCCACCAAGTGTATCTTTGTTGGATATCCTAGAGATTCTATGGGATATTATTTCTATGATCCACTGGAACAAAAGGTGTTTGTTGCCAGAAAGGGTGATTTCTTAGAAACTAAGTTCCTTATGGAAGGAACTAGCAGTAGAACAGTGGATCTTGAGGAGGATCAAGAAACACAGCCCGGTGCACGTTTGGTTGAAACTAGCACTCAACGTGAGGATGTTGAGGATGATCAAGCGGTTGATCGATACACACAAACGTTCGCAGAAGTGGTAGAACTAGTAATCCACCTGACAGATACGGATTTTTCATGGATGGATGCTATGTGGTGGATTCAGATGAACCAACCACATATCATGATGCAGTGTCCAATTTGGATTGTGACAAATGGCTTGAGGCCATGAACGTTGAGATGCAATCCATGTATGACAATCAAGTTTGGGAACTTGTTGTGCCACCTCTTAATTCCAAATAGTTGGAAGTAAGTGGGTTTTCAAGAAGAAAACTGATATGTATGGAAACTTGGATACTTACAAAGCTAGACTTGTAGCAAAGGGTTTCACTCAAACTCAAGGGGTTGATTATGATGAAACCTTCTCACCTGTTGCAATGCTTAAGTCTATAAGGATATTATTTGCCATAGCAGCTCATTATGATTATGAGATTTGGCAAATGGATGTCAAAACCGCTTTCCTAAATGGATATCTTGAGGAAGATGTCTATATGGTTCAGCCTGAAGGTTTTGTCGATCCAAAATATCCTAATAAAGTATGCAAGTTAATGAAATCAATCTATGGATTGAAACAAGCATCAAGAAGTTGGAATCACCGTTTTGATGATGAAGTAAAGAAATTTGGCTTCATCAAAAACGCTGATGAGGCTTGCGTGTATAAGAAGGCTAGTGGGAGCACAATAACCTTCCTAGTATTATATTGATGACATACTACTGTTTGGAAACGACATTCCAACCATGGAAGGTGTAAAAACCTGGCTTGGAAGTTGTTTTTCCATCAAGGATCTTGGTGAAGCTGCCTATATTCTGGGAATAAAGATCTATAGGGATAGATCAAGACGGCAATTGGTTTGAATCAAAGTGCATACATTGACAAAATCTTGAAAGATTCAAGATGGAAAACTCTAAGAAAGGTACTGTACCTATTCAGAGAGGGACAATATTGAGTACAACTCAATGTCCAAGCTCAAAGGAAGAGCAAATAGAATGAAGGCTATCCCATATGCATCTGCTATAGGATCCATCATGTATGCAATGATATGCACTAGACCAGACGTGTCATGCGCTTTGAGCATGACAAGTAGATACCAGCAAAATCCTGGTGATAGTCATTGGATGGCTGTCAAGAACATTCTAAAGTACCTAAGGAGGACTAAGGACATGTTCTTGATCTACGGATCTGGTGAAGAGGAACTCGTTGTAAAAGGTTACACGGATGCGAGTTTCCAAACTGATCGTGATGATTCACGATCTCAATCGGGGTACATCTTTATTCTGATGGGGGAGCTATTTCTTGGAAAAGCTCAAAGCAAGAAGTCGTAGCGTTGTCCACTACAGAGTCAGAATACGTCGCCGCTTCAATGGCAGCACAGGAAGCTGCATGGCTGAAGAAATTCATAGCCGATCTAGGGTAGTCCCTTCCATTCAGGATCCCCTAGAGATCTTTTGTGACAACGAGGGTGCGATTGCTCAAATCAAGGAACCTCGTGCTCATCAAAAGACTCGGCACATTGAACGGAGATTCAACTACATAAGGGATGAAGTTGAAAAGGGAAAGATATGTATTCGCAAAGTCCATACTGATAAAACGTTGCGGATCCACTCACAAAGCTCCTTGAAAGGGCAAAGCATGAAGGTCATGTTTGTGCCATGGGACTTAGATATTCTAGTGACTGGGTTTGATGTTGTATTTTGTATTTGAATATTGGACCTAATGTTATTTAACTTAATTGTATGGTTATATTTCATTGGTTCTTCTATTTTAGCATGTTTAAATCCGTGAATAAATGAATTATCTCAACGTCCGTAGTCGATCATACTTATGGGAACAACTATGATTGTAAGACTATAATGAACTTGGATTGGTTGATATTCATAAGGTATGAATATAGAGCAAGAGGTTGCTACCAAAGGTTCATTGATGTCTATGGGATATAGATATTGGACTGACTCGCTCTCAATTATTTCTGCATGGAATCTTTCTGATTAGTCATAAGAGATTTTGAGTAAAGCGAATATCATTGAATCCTCAGACCTGAGATACATATTGGGTCTTGATATTCACCAAGTATTGTACTTTGACTTAGTCCTTTGATGTTCTGAAAAGGCAGTACATAAGGCTGAGTTCAGGTATGACATAAGGTGATTGTGAGAGACGTATGTAGTCAAGATGGAATTTGTTCCTCTTATTCGTTAAGAGTTAGATGTCTAAGGCCTGTTAAAGTTAAATCATCAGAGAATGACAATCTATGTCTCTTGGATTTAACATGACATCTGTAACAAAAGGATAGATGATTAATTCACCTAAAACATTTTCAAGTAAGGTACTTGAAAAGATGATGTTATTGAATGGCACTTAGTCATACATTAGGGTAGCAAACCGTTGCTAGGCGTTATTTGCTGCTTGCATCAATCTTTTATGAATCTTGTGCAAGTGGGAGATTGAAAGAATTGATCTGCCCAAGATACATATTAATTGATGTGGCTAGTGTGATATGATCCAAGTCGGGTCATACCCAATAACAAGCCAAACAAACACCGACAAATATTTATTTGTTGATTAGATCAAAACAAATATGTAAACACCAATTTAGAAACCGGGTTTTCTAAATCATTGCTTTTGCAAATGAACAGTTTATATATATATATATATATATATATATATATATATATATATATAGTATAATATATATATATATATTATATATATTTGTTCATATGGAATTATTTGTTCATTTTAAATTAGTTAAACATGACAAATAATAGTATGTGTGTTAGTCATATAAAATTAAAATGGTTTAATTTATATTATAAGGATGCAAGAGTATGTTTTTTTTAAAACTTTTGAAAACAAAATAGGAGTGCAAAGGGAGCCAAAATCGGCCGCCCCTTGCCTTGATGGTTTCCCTCCCTTTTTTGGGTTCCAAGGCCATGCATTAACTCCTGCTAGCTCTCTCTTGCATTCTCTAGATTCACACACACACACTCAAGAAACTTCTCTCTCTTTTCTTACTCAAGGATTTCGGTTTTGAGAAAGATATCCAGAATTTTCAGCTTAGTAAAGAAGTGTTCTTGGCTGAAAAGATTCAAAAGAGGAGAGCTTTACAAGTTGGTGTTGCAAGCCCTAGCAAACGAAGTGTTTGTACAAGCTTGGGGTATCACTCCTTGAGGTTTTTCTGGTTGAAAACTCAGCCACAAGTCATCTTTCACAGCTCTCATCTTTGGTTTTTAGGAAGCTACAAGGTTGTATTTTCTTCTAAGTTTCATATTGTCGTTTGTTGTATGCATTTGTATAATGATCCATGGCTTGGGTTGTTTATTAAATGGATTTAATAATCATCTTATTAACATGTTTTAAAATCTATATCCGCTGCGTTTTCATATACTCAAGAGAATATGAACTTTGATAAACATGTTAAAACCCCTACTCAGGGCATTCCAGGCTCTTGATATAAAGATCTCACCATCTTAAGATCCCCATCACACAAAATACTTAACTTATCAAATGGCAGTCATTCCAAATCTGATATGGAATCTGGAACCATGACAAAGTCCCCACTGATCACTCTTGATGACTTTAACACTTGGTGTCAAAGAATGGAAGGCTCATCAAGTCTTTAGACTCAAGAATGTGGGAGTCTATTGAAAATAACCTTACATGCCAAGCACCTCTTCTGCAACTGGAGGTGGTATGATCCCCAAGGCTGTGGCTGACTACTCAGATGAAGATAGAAAAGAGTAGAGATTGACCATAATGCGATGACAACCCTTTAGACTGCTCTTCCAAACTCTATGTACAGAGGTTTCAAGAAATGCAAAACAACTAAGTAGTTGTGGGATGCATTGAAACTGATGTATGAGGGTTCCTCTGAAGCCAAGAAGAACAAGAAGGATCTCCTGAAGTAGCAGTTTGAAAATTTCACCTTTAAAGCAGGTGAAACCATGACTCAACAGTACTTTAGGTATGTTGAGATTGTGGACACCCTAGTGGATGGTGGAGTTGCTTTTGAAAATAGAGATATTGTAAGGAAGTTCATGTCCACTTTTCCTAGGTAATGGACATACTACTGTGTGGTTATCAAGAGAACAAAGAACCTAAAGACTCTTACCTTGATAGCGTTATATGGTATTCTCAGTGGATACGAGAGATGGAGATGAACATGCAAGGTTTATCTTGCAACTCTATTAATCAAATTTAGCCCTTCATGTGGTTTAAAGGTGACTGGGGTTGAGTAAGAGTGATATTCTTACTGTGAATCGAATATGGTAACCAAGTCAATGATTGAGTGGCAGAAACAAACAATCAAAGAACATTCAATGCACGAAAAATACTCATAACTGATTTTGTATTGATATATGAAAGTTGATAAATTACAGAGAATAATTACAACAAAAATTCTCTATCTATCAGACGTCCCCTCATGTACGAGGTATCTATTCTATTTATAGGTAGACAAGATGCCTTTTACAAAATGACTATACTACCCATGACCTATTACATCAGAACTAGTATATGTCTTCATTCGTATCTTTGCTTGTTCATCCGCATTTACAAATGCGGACGAGTTAACTTGATCAGCATTTCTTCACTTGATCAACCGCATTAGTATGTTGGTCATCTGCATTGGTTAATGCGGATGAACAAATACTTGTGCGCATTTATTCGGTCATCCGCATTTGTCAATGCGGATGAGCAAAGTCTTGTCCGCATTTACTTTGTCTTTCGCATTAGTCAATACGGAAGAGTAAGTACTTGTCCTCATCCATCCTTGGTCTTCCGCATTTGTCAATGCGGACGGACAAATACTTGTCCGTATTTGTTTTATGCCTTCCGCATTTGACAAATGCGGGAGAGACAGTACTTTATCTTCTAGCAGATTCTTCATCCGCATTTCGTCTTGGACTTAAGGGATTTCAACAAAACAATCATCAACTCACCCATTGAGTTGGCATGTATGATCCTTTTAAGGGTCCAACAATACTCCCCCTAAAGATTATACAGCCAAGTTTTCCTTAATGTTTGGGAGGTGATTGATGTTGTGAAGATTCTGCTGGGTCTTCTGGGGGTAAGATGAATGCAGCTTTAGTAGGATCCACTATAGCTTTGATCATATTCATGAATTCTGTGCTTCTTCTGACATCCTTTCTCTCTAGCACATGAATCTTCATCTTGCTCATGTTGTAGATGGCTTCTATTGGCAGCTTCTTTAGTGAAATAGGCTCCCATATATCCTTTCTCTTCTTAGCACATGAATCTTCATCTTGCTCATGTTGTAGATGGCTTCTATTGGCAGCTTCTTTAGTGAATAGGCTCCCATATAGAAATTGTATAAAGTCCATCTCTATGTATCATAAGCTCTCCCCCCATCATCATCAAGCTTTACAATGTTGCCAAGCTGCAATGGTGTCTTCTTCTTCTTTCTTTTCTCTCTTTGACTCGTATCTAATCATATGCCAGCTTAGCAGCTTGATGCACTTAGAAAGAAGTGCATATCCACTCTCCCAGTTTATTATTCAATTCCCTGAAATGTCTGGTGTATATATAATGGATATAGATTCATCAAGCAATCTAACCTCATATCCACTGAATAATCTGATTTCAGTTCCCTCCTTTCCTCCCCACTTCCTTTCAATTACCATCTCATACGTTTTCTTATCATAGTACACATTTGAGATGGGTGTGGAGGAATGAGTACCAGACACCATTTTCCTTTTTAATGATTCTGTAGGCTTCACCTTCAGCTCAGGGAATACAATTTCCTCTGCTTGCATCTTTTTCTCTTCTTCTCAGGGGATTGACAAATGTTTTTCGTTTCTCATGCATATTGTCTTTAATGAATTGAAGTTGTTAGTTCTTCTAAACATCTTAAGTATGTTCTCAAATTCATATCCCCTGAACATAGCTGCATGTTTGATTAGTTCAAGTTGAGCTAGTTCCTTCAAATTATGAATCTCCAGGGCATTTGCAAGAGCTAAGTACACTGTAAGAATTGTACTAGCCCTGAGATCCTTTTCATCATGAAAATATTCCATGTACTATCGTACTTCCAAGCTATTATCTTTTGATCAACTTTATCCTTGGGAGTAGACACCCCTCTGATCATTCTGCAGTGGTTAATCCTTCTTGTAGTTTCAACTGAGATGGTTCTGTAAACCATTCAGGGTACTTGTGTAGTACATGAGCAAGTAGTTCTTGGTCTTTCTGGTTCAGCATCATGTCTTCAGCTGATACTTTACTTCTTGGCTTAGCTTGCTAATTCTTCTTCCACCTTCTTAAGTTTTTCTTTCTTCTCATTAATCAATTGAAGAGTTGCAGCCCTTAATGAGTTGGTCTTCATGTTTCTAATCCTTCTTCTTGTGAACCCCTGACTTGAGAGATAGTCCTTCATTTCCTTATCAGACATATTATAAGGACCAGGAAATAATGGTTCCTAAGTTGGGGATGATTTCTTCATTAAAGACAGCTTGTGTAGGGGAGCCCTTCTTGGTAATGGTCTTTCATACCCGGTTGATTTCTTCATAGAGGATTCTTTATGCATTGGAGCATCCTTGATGATTGCTTTTTCATATTCTGTTTCAATGTTTGGATCAAGCAGCCTTTTCACTTTATCTTCTTCTTCTTTCATTCCTTCATATGTCATTCCAAATACTTCATCTGGATCATATCCTTGATTGATCAGAAACATAGCTTTGATCATCAAGTCATTAGTTTGGGCTTTGGACACCATTTCTTCTACTGGCTGTTTTGTTTTCATGGGACTGTCCGTATGAACATCCTTTTCAGCATCATATCCACTAGCAATCTCACCTTCCTCTAAATCAAGTGCACCGGATAATGTCTTCAATTGAGCTTCAGCCTGCTCACGCTCTTCCAGAAATTCAGCAATGGCTGCTAGGCTTCTGGGGTCATCTTTTTGTTTCTTAACTGTTTCTTCTTCAACTATTGGTCTCTTACCCTTAGCCTTTTCAGCTAAATATTTCCATTTTCGTGAGTAAGTTTGAAGTTGAGGGCTAGAAGTTTTAGCTTGTTCTACTGCTTCACGTACCTTTTCAGGTGTGATTGGCTCTTGATCATTCGATTTACTTTTCTCCTCCTCTTTCTTTTCTTTTTTATTTTCCTCTTTCTTTTCTTTTTCATACATTTCTTTTGTTTTTTCTTTCTGTTCTTTAGATAAAGAGATAGCAGGGACAATTTGCATAGTCAACTCCTTCTCCCAAGGAATTGGTGACTTAGGGATGAATACAATAGGCTCTGAATCAGACCTTTGATTGTTTACAATTCCTAAAGTCATCATCTATGCTGAATTTTTTAGATGAAAAACTATCTAATGCACTGAAGAGTTCTTCAAATTCAGCTTTCTCGTAGTGAGAGTCATCTGTGTTTCCAGAGTATACCACCATTTCTAAACTTTGATCTTTAAACTTTGTTTGACTTGCATCACCTTCTTTTTCTTCATTTTTAGAAACATGCTTATTATCATCAATATCTACCTTTTCTTGTTCTTCATCTTTCTTTTCCTCATCCACTTTACTTCTTTGACTTTCAATTATTAGTTCTAGTTCATAGATTCTTCTTTTTTGTCTTTGAAGCTCCTTTTCAAGACCATAAATGATTTCTGCTGTGTTCCTCAATGATATTCTCTTGTTCCTCCATTGCTATAGTCTGAATAGCAAGAGTGTCCACATGACCACTGACTTCTTCTCTGGAATGGTTTAGTGCAGCTTTTAAGTACTCAATTTCTTTGTCTTTTTCTTTTCTTTTAGCTTCATACTTTTATTTTAGTTCTTTCAATTCATTCTCTTTCTCATCCACCTCTAAAATTCTGTCATTGATGATTCCAGCTCTCCTATTTAGAGTCCTTTCATCCTTTCCACTTTATGTAAGAGCTCAGATATTAGTTCATCCTTTTCATCAGGCTTGTTGATGTTAGATTCAACATAGCTTCTCTGAAGGAGCAACCTCAGAAGGTGCTTTCATTGCAGGGATTTGATCATCATGATCCTCCTTATCAGAAGATGATTTGGATGATTTAGATGCACTTGTTGATCCTTCAATTTCAGTAGGGTGATCATGGGATGATGGTAAAGGTTAGTAAGGTGACATAGGTGATTGATGTCGTGGTGATAATGGATATTGATGATGAGGTGATATAGGTGAAGGGTGATGGGTAGTTTGTGGTGTTGGTTTGTGATTGTTGTGGTTGTGGTTTTGGTGATTGTTGTGGTGATTGTTGTGGTTGTGGTTGTGGTGATGTTTTGGTGATTGTTGTGGTTGTGGTTGTGGTGATGGTGTGTGATGTTTGTGGAGATGGTTGTGGAGTTGGTTGTGGTGATGGTTGTGGAGATGGTTGTGGTGATGGTTGGGGTATTGTTGTGGTGGTGGTGTGGTGGTGTTTGTGGTTGTGGTTGTGGAGATGGTTGTGGTGATGGTTGGGGTATTGGTTGTGGTGGTGTTGAGCTTGACCTACTTGACTTAATTGCTGAATCATCCAAGGAAGAGGGGTGAGTGGGCACCACTATAAAAGTTCCGTGGGTCCTTCTTCTTGATGTATTTATAGGATCTTGCATCATAGTGAGGGATGTCAAGCACAGGTCCTTCATTAACAATGTCATGGAATGTTCATTGATTAGACATTGAATGAATCTTGGATACATCAGAAACTTGTATCTTATTCTTTCTTGAATGTTAGAAATTGGCCATTGAACACATATGCAGACATATTAAACGGTCTGTTGGTGTAGAGAGCACATATTGCAGAGGATGTGAGGACTGGAATGTCATTCCATCCTGTTTTTCTTTTTGACAGACAGTGTTGGATCATATGAATTAGGAACCTACAAGGCAGATCCACTAATCCTTTAACTATCTGTGTTGCTTCATAACCAATTTCAGCAAAAAATGTGGTTATTTCTCATCATCTAGTTCCTGAGGATCATAGCATTATCACCAAATTGTAGACATCTTCTAACAGAATCTTCAGTGATCCTCAAAGTGAGCTCATTGTTGATTCACCCTGTTAATGTTCTCACACCATCAACTTCAACTACCTCAGCTGAGTCCCAGAACGACCTGATAAGATTCTTATAGATTGTGGGTCTCACAGTCATGGCATATGCTACCCTTGTGGTAAATAAGAATCTTATCATATCTCTAAGTCCTTCTGCTTCAGGCACATCAGGGTTTAAATAACCGCTGACATTATGGAGCTTGCTCCATGTAAGATTTGCCATGTAATCCGCACAAGAGACACATGTATTAGTTATCAGTTTAACTTTAAATCGGCAAGGAAGACTGCTTGTCATTTCTGTTGCATTGTTGTCATGGCAAATGATGAGTTTGTCATTTAACAATCACAGTTTCTATGTTTGAACCATTAATGAGATATCGTTTCATTGATTTGTTTCAAATGTTTCATTTTTTTCAACATGCTCTATTCTTACAATGAACATGAATATCAAGATTTCCATGATGATAAGAATTTCTGTTGATTTTCATGCTCATAGAAGTCGAAAAGGTGTATTATGTTGCATCAATGAAACATGTTTTTGTGTTATTCCTTATCAGTTGGTTCATTGACTGATTTAGGTTTAACATTCCGAAACTTAGGTCTTGATTAAAACTTTTATGAAAATTTCACCTTATTTTTTATATGAATGTGTTTCAGAATCAATAACAGAAGTCGATTGAGTAGATTGACAGGAAAATCTTTGATTGTTTATGATGATGATGATTGACGATGGTGTACTGTACGTTTGCACTCGTCTCACTATAAAGTCTCCCAATTTTGAAAAGTATTAAATGACCCGTCTGAATTCCTTCAAATAGTCAAATAATACATTTTGAAAGATTTTACAAGTTTAGAGCAATACAATCACCACTGTAGCAAATGCTGAAGGTTAATTTATTTGACTTTTGGTCATCCGCATTTGTTAACTGTAGCAAATGCGAAACACAAACTTTTGACATCGACTGTCCGCATTTGGCTACTATTGTAAATGTGGAAGTTTTGTTTCTCTTCTTATTTTTATTCTTTCCGCATTTTTATACTGTTGCAAATGCGAAGTTAGAACTTGAAACCTTTGACTGTCCGCATTTGTGTTGTAGTAAATGCGGAAGAATAACTTGTGATTGTGTTCATCAGCATTCACTATAAAAAATGCGGTAGAGTTACTTGTTTTATCCTACCCGTATTTGTACACAGTAGCAAATGCGTTAGAATAAAGTCAATCAGCATTTGTGCGACTATACCAAATGCGGTTGACAACACTTGATCAACATTGCACTGTAGCAATGCGAGAGAGACCTGTTCATCTGCATTTGTTAATTGTAGCAAATGTGGTAGAGTAAATTCCACTTTTACTTCACACACTAATGCGGTAGAGTAAAATTATTGTCCGCATTAGTTGCACTTGAAAAATTACTGTTCCCCGCATTAGTTACATGCATGGGTTACCTTCACCCGCATTAACTAATGCATTTACCTGCATTAGCTTTTGAACTTAATCAAAAGTTAATGTAATTGAATTGATTATTCATCTTATGAAGAGGTGTCCTTGATTGATTTTTCTTATGAAGTTGACTGTTGAAGTTGTCAATTCTTGCCTGGATTGACTTGTATGTCACAATTGATACAAGTTTCCCAATTTTGACCGATCTTGGACTTATCATGCTTCTAAGAATCTGCATAAGCTGAGATATAATGGTATGACTTATTGCAACAACACCAACTAAAATTCTTTTTGTTTTGTTTTTTAAAATTAAGTTAATAAACAAAAATTTGGACTTACTCAAAAATTTTAAATTACTCCCCCTAAAGTTTATGTCCATATTTGGATAGAAACTTTAAAATTTAAAACCTTTTGAATATTATTTTGATTAATATTAATAATGAAGGGAAAAATCTTTTTTGGGATCATATCAGTCTTACATTACACTTGTGCATCCTTTATGAGTAAATGGACATGATCATGTACTTGAATATTGAAGGTATGTTTGTCCTTTTAAGCCCATACCTAGTTGATATTTTGATGCAAATGACTTTTATCATGTTTTGGTTGATTAATTATTCAATGTGTACCTCACGCACATAAGCATGAAATGATCAACCCTCCTTATACAATACATGGTAGAACTTTTTCACAGCTTTTCTTACCATTGTCACTTAAGGTATGAAGTCTCATTTTCACTGATCCTCATTGGGATTCTTTTAATTTGATCCTTTTTCATGTTGATCCACATTGGGATTCTTTTCACTTCACTCTAGAAGGTGATCCATGATAGGATTCTTTTGTTCATTCACTTGGAATGTATTACTTTGTTGATTCATCCAATTTTGGATGTGTTCCACATTGGGAATCTTTTGGATCAAAACATCTGCGCTATGTGCAAGTTTCATTAGGTCTTTGCTCAGCAAAACAAAGATGAAACATGATGTGGTGAAAGAGATTCATAAAGTATCATTACCTGGTGTGTTTAGGCTATTACACACACATACATTCAGATAAGCCCATACATATCTGTACTTTGTGATGAGTGTTTCACAATTGAATATGTCTTTAATTCATCACTGCATGTATCTTTTCTTCAAGTTGAGCCTACCAACATATCTGGTAAGTCATTTCAGTCTTTTACATTTTGAAATTAAGCATAGTGAATGATATAATGATTGTAATTATATCATTTCCCAATGAATTCTTTTCTTCATCAAACTTGATTTCTTTTTGTGGTTTTCTGATGTTTTTAATTTTTTTTGATGTTTTTCATGGTTTTTACTCAAGGTTAATCATGCTAATTGACTGAACCAGAAATTCAAACCTACTAGGTTCAAATGCGTTGGTAAACAAATCAGCTAATTGATTTTCAGTTGGTACTTGAATCAATTTGATTAAACCTTTTTCAGCACAGTCTCTCAAAAAATGATATCTAATCTGAATATGTTTTGTTTTTGCATGCTGAATTGGATTATTAGTTATAAAGACAACAACTGTGTTGTCAATAGAAATTGGTGTGTGCAAGAAGTTAAAACCATAATCAAGCATCTGGTTTTGAATCTAGAGAACTTGAGAGCAACATGCTGATGCAGCAATATACTTAGCTTCTGCTGTGGACACAGACACATTTGTCTGCTTCTTGCATTGCCAGGATACTAGTCTGGGACCAATAAATTAACAACCGCTAGAAGTGGATTTTCTATTGAAGTTGCATCCTCCATAATCACTGTCTGTGTAGGCATAGAGATTGAATTCTCCTTCCTTTGGATACCATAACCGAAGAGCTGGCTTTCCCTTCAGATATCTGAATATCCTCTTGACTGTGTTCACATGTGATTCTTTTGGATCAGCTTGATATTTGGCACACACACAAACACCAAACATAATGTCAGGCCTACTGGCTATTAGATACATAAGTGAACCTATCATTGATCGATAGTGAGTCTGATCCACAAATTTGCCTTCAGGGTCAGGTCCAATCTTCACATTAGTATCCACAGGAGTTCTGATAGACTGACAGTCAGCAAAGTGAAATTTCTTCAACATGGTTTCTACATAATTTCATTGGTTGATGAAGATTCCATCTGCTGTTTGTTGGACTTGCACCCGTAGAAAGAAGGTGAGTTCCCCCATAGCACTCATTTGGAACTTTGCATGCATAAGGTCTTCAAATTCTTTATAGTGTTGCTTGTTTGTCGACCCAAATATAATGTCATCCATGTAGATCTGGACTAACAGCATGTCTTTTCCTCTTTTTCTTCTGAAGAGAGTCTGATCAATCTTTCCTCTTTCATACCCATGTTCAAGAAGAAAAGATGATAGAGTCTCATACCACTTTCTTGGTGCTTGATGAAGACCATACAGAGCTTTGTCAGCTTGTAAACTCTATGAGGGAACTCTAGATCTTCAAAGCCAGGTGGTTGACTCATATGGACTTCTTCAGCAATCTTTCCATACAGGAAGGCACACTTTATATCTGTCACACCCCCGCTAAGAGCGGAAACACAGGATGCGATGAGACGGGAATCGTCATAACACATGGTAAGCGATAGAGATGCAATAATAATAATGATGACAAGCGTGTCATGACGAAACCCGACAACAAGGGGACTTGTGTCGTGTTTAGTCAGTAATCACGACCACATAGCCATAAGCATAAACATGATATAAGATAAACATAGATAATAACACTGTATGCAATTCCCACAACCCGGGAACAAGTTACAAAGTGTAATGTTGTTTGAAATAGTTACAACAATTGTTTTCAAAAAGACAAGTTTAGCTCAAAAATGCATCCTAGGTTCTCCACTAAGGCAGCACACCTAGAACCTCAGCTAGCATGATCACCTGAAAAGATATGCTCAAAATGGTCAACAAAAATGTTGGTGAGTTCGCAGGTTTAAAGTAAATAAGTAATTGATGTTGTATAAAGTTGTTGCAGAATACCGTGCATACAGTTATAAGTAAGAAAAATCACATGACAATAGCTTTACAACCAAACCTAATGACGTACACAAAGAATCTTGTCGGAATATATTCACCCAAGGCCCATTCTTGGCTTTTGTTGGTACAACTAGTATACCAACATGAGGGTGGGGGTGT
This sequence comes from Flaveria trinervia, assembly GCA_025506515.1. Taxonomy (NCBI): domain Eukaryota; kingdom Viridiplantae; phylum Streptophyta; class Magnoliopsida; order Asterales; family Asteraceae; genus Flaveria; species Flaveria trinervia. The sequence goes on along the minus strand of CM046447.1, from coordinate 56,351,987 downwards.
CAACCCAGTAGTACTACCAATACCTAACCATCGGTTCCACACTAGAATTAAATGGTTGTAAGAAAGAACCACAAAGCAGACTCAAGCATGAATCAGATAAGTACCCACAAAACAGTAGCATGTTGATTCTAAGTATGTAAATTGTATGTATGTTGTACAACATAGAAAACAGGCGAGCATACTATTCCCCCATGTTTGTAAATGTTTGCAAAGTAGTATAAGCACAAAAAAGGGCCACGAAACTCACATGTTAAGTGGCAAGTATGAAGGATTTGGGATTCACAACAGTTGTATGCAGAGAACAGTCAAACACCTATTACAGTTATTGTTAAGCATTAATGACGTGTATAAAGCGTATAGTACTGTTTGGTCGGTTCGGGTTGTATCGGTTCGGTCGTGGGTAGCACACACACCCAAGCGGACACACGTATCAGATCTTATGTAGATCCAAGTACTACGAGTAGTTGTCATTGCTTATGACATCCGTGAATGATCTCGTGGTTATGAAAGATAGCACTTGTTAAGTATTTGGACTTCCAATTGGATTGTCGATAATTGTAAAATGTTAGGTTTTTTCAATTGAAATAGTATGTGCATGTTGATAGAGTTGACTTTAATCTTTGTGGTCAAGCAATGACACTTTTACTGATGTTACCTTATCATCATCAGACGTTCAGGGGGAATTTCACACTAAATTTCATCAGTCACACAACAGGACCAGATGCTCGACTCAACGCTCCATCCGTACGAATCAACCTTCAATCGTACGAATCAGCTTCATTCGTACGATTGAGTCTTCATTCGCATGACTGGCATTCAGTCGTACCACACAACACACATTCGCACAACCCAACCTCCATGCGCACGAATCAACCCTCAATCGTGCGAATTAGCTACTTTCGTGCGATTGAACCTTCATTCGTGCGATTGGACTCCAGTCGTGCGAAACACGCACAATCGCATACATTCAGTCGGTCACCTGACTCAATCGCACACACACTCATTCGCATTGACTCAATCGCACACACGTTCATTCGATCGCACAACTCAGTCGCATGACATCCCTAGTCGCACGATTCAGTCGCCCGAAAGACACAATCGCATACGACTCGCCCAGTTGCACGACTTAGTCGCATGACAGACCCAGTCGCCTGAACTGCAGGTTCGCGACTGCAAAAGTGCAGAGCAGCCTTCGGCTGCTCCGAGCACGGGTTTTACACAACAAGGACTTCCAGAAACACTCTACGAACATACACAAACATGAAACACAAGGAGAAAGACCTCACACGCACCACACGACCTCATGTGTTCGAGTTGAACCCGAAACACGAAACCCTAGTTTGGACAATCGTGAATAAGCAAGGAAAGGGACAACCAAGGTCGTCTACCTACTAGAATAGAGTAGACTAGGCCGTAGATGGAGTCTAGACAACAAGAACAAGACCAAGCGGTTGGATTTGGTGCTAAATGAAGAAGATGTGAAGAAGATGTGAAGAGGATGAAGAAGATGAAGATGAATGAGATTAAGGGCTGGAGTATGGGCTTATATACCCAGCCCAAGTTTGCAAAATGGCGAGTTTAGTCCCTGCACTTAATCCTCGAGTTCCCCAAAATTTGTTTCGGTTGGTTACGACCTTTAAATGTTCATTATATTAAGGTTAAATGCGTGTTTAATGGTAATCGATAGTCTAAAATGGTTTTATTAATGACAATGGTTGAAATTAAAAATGATATATTTTGTGATAATGGTGATGAAATTTATAAAAGGTTTATGCTTAGCACACGTCTCGGAGGGAGTACAGGCACAAGGGAAAATAAAGCAGACATGATTCCTTAAAGCAGGAGTTCATGAAGAAAAGGAAGAATAATTAAAATAATTCTATGCTTATTTATGTCGTTCGACGGACCTTAAGGTGACGGATGTCATAGTATCCCCCAGTTGAGAGAATTTCGTCCCGAAATTCAGCTGGAGTTAGGTCCAAGAGTGTCATCCATGAATAGGTGTGGGTATTTGAGTTTCATTTGATCTTCCCGTTCCCATTTAAACTCTGGCCCTCATTTTGAATTCCACCTTATGCGAACAATTGGTATTCTGCTGCGCTTCAAATGTTTGACCTTACGATCCATGACCTCCATGGGTTCCTTAATAAAATGAAGCTTTTCATCGATTTTGATATCGTCAATGGGTATGTGAAGTGATTCGTCAGCCAAACACTTCTTGAGGTTCGACACATGGAAAGTATCATGCACACCGTTGAGTTCTTGTGGTAACCTTAATCGGTAAGCCACTGGACCAATTCTTTCTGTAATCTCGAATGGTCCAACGTATCTTGGGGCTAACTTCCCTTTCTTTCCAAACCAAACAACTCCTTCCAAGGAGAGACTTTGAGTAACACTCGGTCCCCAACGTTGAATTCTAGAGGCTTTTGACGTTTGTCGGCGTAGCTCTTTTGGCGATCTCTAGCGGCTTTCAGCCTAGCTTTGATTTGGAAGATCTTGTCGGTTGTTTCCTAGATGATCCCCGGGCCTGTTAACTGACTTTCACCAATCTCGGCCCAACAAACAGGTGATCTACACTTCCTTCCGTACAACGCTTCGAACGGAGCACACCCAATGCTGGTGTGGTAGCTGTTATTGTAAGAGAACTCAATCAATGGCAAATGAGTATCCCAACTACCACCAAAGTCAATTACACACGCTCTCAGCATGTCTTCTAGCATTTGTATGGTTCACTCACTTTGGCCATCTGTTTGAGGGTGATAGGCGGTACTCATGTCTAATCGAGTGCCAATCGCTTTCTGTAGTGTTTGCCAAAATTGTGAAGTGAATCGGCCGTCACGGTCGGATATGATTGACACCGGCACTCCGTTTCTTGTCACGACCTCTTTTATGTACAATGTCGCCAACTTGTCCATTTTGTAGTCTTGTCGGATTGGCAAGAAGTGTGCTGATTTCGTCATTCGATCCACTACGACCCTATCGAGTCATGCCCATTGCTCGCTCGAGGGAGTTTGGTAATGAAATCCATGGCTATATTCTCCCATTTCCACTCAGGAATTTCAGGTTGCTGTAATAATCTCGATGGTTTCTGATGTTCAGCTTTAACTTTCGAGCATGTCAAGCATCTGCTGACGTACGTGGCACTGTCTTTCTTTTGGCCTGCCACCAGTACAGATCTTTGAGATCGTGGTACATCTTGTCTACGCCAGGATGAATAGAATATCGTGTCTTATGTGCTTCATCCATGACCAAGGTACGTACACCTCCCCACTTGGGTACCCATATACGGTCCACGAAGTGCTGTACACCATCGTCCTTGCACATCAGTTGTTTATCCAACCCTCGGAATTCTTCTCCCACAAGGTTTTCTTCTTTCAACGCCTCACTTTGTGCAATTTGGATCTAAGCTTTCAAATTTGTTTGAATGGTCAATCCCAAAGCTTGAGCACGTAGTGGTTTCAAGCGTTCTTTGCAGCTTAGAGCATCAGCCACCACATTAGCTTTCCCTGGATGATACCGGATTTCACAATCGTAGTCACTAAGAAGCTCTACCCAGTGTCGCTGTCGTATATTGAGTTCCTTCTGATCCAGAATATGTTGAAGGCTTTTATGATCTGTGTATATGATGCATTTGGTTCCATACAGGTAATGCCTCCATATTTTAAGTGCGAATACTACAGCGCCCAAGAATCATGAGTCATGTAGTTCTTCTCGTGCACCTCAAGTTGTCGCGAAGCGTAGGCAATACCTTATCTTTCTGCATTAGTACACATCCCAACCCTTGATGCGAAGCATCACAGTACACCACAAAATCATCAGTTCCGTCTGGGAGGGACAATATCGGTGCATTGCACAGCTTATCTTTCAGCGTTTGGAATGCCCGTTCTTGCATCTCCCCATCATCAAACTTCTTGTCTTTCTAAGTCAGCAACGTCAACGGTTGAGCGATCTTTGAAAAGTTCGCAATGAAACGACGATAGTATCCGGCTAATCCTAAGAACTGCTGTATCTCTGAAGGTGTATGGGGTGTATCCCATTTCTTTACCGCTTCGATCTTGCCGGGATCTACATGAATCTCGTCCTTGTTAACAACATGACCCAAAAAACTTCACCTCTCGCAGCCAGAATTCACACTTCGGGAACTTGGCGAAAAGTTTCTCTTCTCTTAACAGTTCTAGTATTGCCCGAAGGTGTTCTTCATGATCCTCTTTCGATCGAGAGTAGATAAGTATGTCATCAATGAATACGATCACAAACTTATCCATGTAAGGTTTGCACACCCGATTCATCAGGTCCATGAACACAGCTGGTGCGTTAGTCAATCCGAACGGCATGACCAAGAACTCATAGTGCCCATAACAAGTTCTAAACACTGTCTTTGGTACGTCCTCCTCAAAAATCCTTAGTTGGTGATATCCAGATCGAAGATCGATCTTGGAAAAATACAAAGCTCCTTGTAACTGATCAAACAGGTTGTCGATCCTGGGGAGAGGATACCGATTCTTCATAGTTAGTTTGTTCAACTCACGGTAGTCGATGCACATACGAAACGACCCATCCTTCTTCTTGACAAATAACACCGGTGCTCCCCAAGGCGAGTGACTCGGCCGAATAAAACCCTTCTCCAGTAGTTCCTGTAACTGGCTAGATAACTCTTGCATTTCAGACGGTGCCAACTGATACAGTGTCTTTGCTACCGTGTAGCTCCAGGAACCAACTCAATAAGAAATTCCACCTGTTGTGGAGGAGGCAAACCAGGCAAGTCATCAGGAAATACATCTGGGTAATCCCACACTACAGGGATATCTGCCAATTTCTGCTCCTCTTCTTCTTTTCCACCACATGAGCCAGAAAAGAGTAGCACTGTTTTCGTAAACTCCGCGTGCTTTCATGTAGGAAATAAGCTTTAAGTTTCTCCCCGGTCTTTCTCCTTGAATTCTGAGTACTCCCCCGTCTGACATAGGGATTCGCACTATCTTGTCTCGACAGACAATCTCGGCCCCGTGTTTCGACAACCAATCCATTCCCACAATCACATCGAAACTTCCTAGCTCAAAGGGTATCAAGTCTATAGAAGTGGTGTGTTCTCTAATATTATCGAGCACTTTCTAATAATCCCGTTGGCCTAAACAACCCTACCATTGGCCATTTCTACAGAGTAGCTAGTTTCTATCCTACTAGGACTCAAATCGAGCAATTGCACAAATTCAAAAGATATAAAGCTATTGTCTGCCCCAGTGTCAAATAATACAGACGCAAAGTGATTATTGAGTAAGTGCGTACCCGTGACAACACTTGGGTCCTGACGGGCTTCATTGGCTCCAATGACAAAAGCGCGTCCCCGGGCCGCGTTCCCCTGGTTTGTCGGGCCTTGATTTCCAGCTATAGCTATAGTCTGATGCTGGTTGTTCCCTTGTTGGCCTGATGCCCGATTCAGTTTAGGGCACATGTTCCGGTAGTGATCAGGGCTTCCACACTCATAACAGCCCCTGGCATTCCTGGCAGGGTTAACCGCGTTGACTGGAGCGACCATATTTGGCATTGTTCTGCAGTCTCTTGCTAAATGTCTCGGGCGTCTACAGTTAGCGCACACCCAGCACGGCATAGCTCGGGGATGATGAAAGTTTCACATATCGCATTTGGGGTGTGGACCCACATATTCTCGCCTGCCCTGGGTCACGAACACAAAATTTCTGGTTGTCTTGGCCCTTTTCTCGAATTTCCCGGCACTCGACCAGCTCGTTTCCCAACTTCTTTCCTTTTCTCTGCTCCCCTGCCCAATACCCTGTTCTAACCATTTTATCAGTTAGAGCGCCAGCCTTCAGAATCGCGCTCTGAATAGTAGGAGGAGCAGTAGCAGTTACCATTGCCCGGATTTGAGGCGCAAGTCCCCAAATGTACCTCTCTATCCTTTTTGATTCCGGGGTGACTAGATGCGGAACCAACCTTGCTAGCTCGTGAAAACGATCGGTGTAAGCTGCGTGCCCAGCCCCCACCAAGGCATGATTCCAGAACTCATGCTCAACTTTTTGCATCTCATTGAGAGGACAGTACTCCTCGGTGATTAGGGCCTTGAACTTATCCCACGACATTTGCATCGCCGATTCTCTTCCCCTAGCCTGAATCTGAGTGTTCCACCACGTTAGTGCCTTGCCCTGTAGTGAGCAAGTGGCGTACTTAATCCTTTGACTATCGAGGCATTCGCTGATGTCGATCACGGCCTCCATCTTTTCAAGCCATCTGGTCAGAGCTATGGCTCCACCTTTGCCATCAAACTCTCATGCTTTACAAGCCACAAATTCCTTGTATGAACATCCCCGTCTAACATTCATAATTCCAGTTTCATTACCGGCTGTACCACCATTTCCGGTCACCTGATTGCTTTCGTTCCCAGTCGGGTTCCCGTTATCCTCGTTATCATGGCCACCATCCCCGTGGGGGTGAGAATTCTGAAGAGCATCGCTCACTTGGGCCACGATAGTCGGAATTAGTGCGGCCAGCTCTTGAGCCATTAAGGCTGCCATATCAGTGTTTCCTGCTCCTAGAGTAACATTAGTAGGACCATCACTTGTTCTCGGTGCTTCACTTCTGCCACTGTTGCTACGGGTAACTCTTCGAGGCGGCATGTTCTAATCATAAGAATAGCAAATGCATAAGTTTTAACCATTGCAGGACACATTATCCATGTCACATTAAGGTCTAACTTTCCGGGTTAAGACCATACTTATGGTTGTCACACATCGCATACAAATCATAAATTTCTCACAGCATGTATAAGTAATGTCCAAACAGTAGTCCATCATAATGATGGCATGTCCATGCATGAAATCAAGTTTAGTCTAGTGGAGGTTGCCTATTTCCTCCTCTCTCGAGGTCTCAGACATAACTTCCTCGGGGTAAATCCCAGTGCTTAAGGTCAAACGCAATAGCATGATCTATGAAGATCTCTTTGGGTTCAATACCCGGATTGATAAAGCAACTCGGTGCGCAGAGAGAATCGGAAGATCCAATACAATCATCCCGTAAAGAGTGAGCACAAGGGCTCCCTCGCGGGGTGAAATGATCATGAAACAGATAGTTAATCGAACAAGTAATGAGGAACACATATGAGATACAAAATGCACACAACCCTGGCATGCAAATCTACATGAAGGTTCCTAGGTTATAGTCTAGGTCAAGTGTATTGCCTAATTCTCTATAACCAATGGCTCTGATACCATTCTGTCACACCCTCGCTAAGAGCGGAAACACGGGGATGCGATGAGATGGAAATCGTCATAACACATGGTAAGCGATAGAGATGCAATAACAATAATGATGACAAGCGTGTCATGACGACACCTGACAATAAGGGACTTGTGTCGTGTTTAGTCAGTAATCACGACCACATAGCCATAAGCATAAACATGATATAAGATAAACATAGATGATAACATTGTATGCAATTCCCACAACCCAGGAACAAGTTACAAAGTGTAATGTTGTTTGAAAAAGTTACAACAATTGTTTTCAAAAAGACAAGTTTAGCCCGAAAATGCATCCTAGGGTCTCCACTAAGGCAGCACCCCTAGAACCTCAGCTAGCATGATCACCTGAAAAGATATGCTCAAAATGGTCAACAAAAATGTTGGTGAGTTCGCAGAATACCGTGCATACAGTTATAAGTAAGCAAAATCACATGACAAGAGCTTTACAACCAAACCTAATGACGTACACAAAGAATCTTGTCGGAATATATTCACCCAAGGCCCGTTCCTGGCTTTTGTTGGTACTAACTAGTATACCAACACGAGGGTGGGGGTGTCAACCCAGTAGTACTACCAATTCCTAACCATCGGTTCCACACTGGAATTAATGGTTGTAAGAAAGAACCACAAAGCAGACTCAAGCATGTATCAGATGAGTACCCACAAAATAGTAGCACGTTGATTCTAAGTATGTAAATTGTATGTATGTTGTACAACATAGAAAACGGCGAGCATACTTTTCCCCATGTTTGTAAATGTTTGCAAAGTAGTATAAGCACAAAAAAAGGGCCACGAAACTCACATGTTAAGTGGCAAGTATGAATGATTCGGGATTCCCAACAGTTGTATGCAGAGAACAGTCAAACACCTATTGACAGTTATTGTTAAGCATTAATGACGTGTATAAAGCGTATAGTACGTTTGGTCGGTTCGGGTTGTATCGGTTCGGTCGTGGGTAGCACACACACCCAAGCAGACACATGTATCAGATCTTATGTAGATCCAAGTACTACGAGTAGTTGTCATTGCTTATGACATCCGTGAAATGATCTCGTGGTTATGAAAGATAGCACTTGTTAAATATTTGGAGTTCCAATTGGGTTGTCGATAATTGTAAAATGTTAGGTTGTTTTCAATTGAAATAGTATGTGCATGTTGATAGCGTTGACTTTAATCTTTGTGGTCAAGCAATGACACTTTTACTGATGTTACCTTAATATCATCAGACGTTCAGGGGGAATTTCACACTCAATTTCATCAATCACACAACAGGACTAGACGCTCGACTCAACGCTCCATCCGTACGAATCAACCTTCAATTGTACGAATCAGCTTCATTCGTACGATTGAGTCTTCATTCGCATGACTAGCATTCAGTTGTACCACACAACACACATTCGCACGACCCAACCTCCATGCGCACGAATCAACCCTCAATCATGCGAATTAGCTACTTTCGTGCGATTGAACCTTCATTCGTGCGATTGGACTCTAGTCGTGCGAAACACGTACAATCGCATACATTCAGTCGGTCACCTGACTCAATCGCACACACACTCATTCGCATTGACTCAATCGCACACACGTTCATTCGATCGCACAACTCAGTCGCATGACATCCCTAGTCGCACGATTCAGTCACGCGAAAGACACAATCGCATGACTCAGTCGCACGACTCGCCTAGTCGCACGACTCAGTCGCATGACAGGCCCAGTCGCCTGAACTGCAGGTTCGCGACTGCAGAAGTGCAGAGCAGCCTTTGGCTGCTCTGAGCATGGGTTTTACACAACAAGGACTTCCAGAAACACTCTACAAACATACACAAACATGAAACACTAGCAGAAAGACCTCACACGCACCACACGACCTCATGTGTTCGAGTTGAACCCGAACACCCGAAACCCTAGTTTGGACAGCCGTGAATAAGCAAGGAAAGGGACAACCAAGGTTGTCTACCTGCTAGAATATAGTAGACTAGGCTGTAGATGGAGTCTAGACAACAAGAACAAGACCAAGCGGGTTGGATTTGGTGCTAGAATGAAGAAGATGTGAAGAAGAAGGTGAAGAGGATGAAGAGGATGAAGATGAAATGAGATTAAGGGCTGGAGTATGGGCTTATATACCCAGCCCAAGTTTGCAAAATGGCGAGTTTAGTCCCTGCACTTAACCCTCGAGTTCCCTAAAATTTGTTTGGGTTGGTTACGACCTTTAAATGTTCGTTATATTAAGATTAAATGCGTGTTTAATGGTAATCGATAATCTAAAATGGTTTTATTAATGACAATGGTTGAAATTAAAAATGATATATTTGGTGGTAATGGTGATGAAATTTATAAAAGGTTTATGCTTAGCACACGTTCTCGCAGGGAGTACAGGCACAAGTAAAATAAAGCAGACATGATTCCTTAAAGCAGGAGTTCATGAAGAAAAGGAAGAATAATTAAAATAATTCTATGCTTATTTATGTCGTTCGACGGACCTTAAGGTGACGGATATCACAATATCCATTTGATAAACAGTAAATTTCATGGACGCAGAATATGCAAGAAAGATTCTGATTGCTTCTAGTCTGGCAACAGGAGCAAACACTTCGTCGTAGTCGATTCCTTCTTCCAAAGTGTATCCCTGTGCCACTAGTCTTGCTTTATTTCTGATGACGATCCCTCTATCATCAGTCTTATTCCTGTACAGCCATCTGGTACCGATAGGGTATTGTCCTTCGGGAAGATCTACTAGCTTCCATACTTCTTGCTTCTTGAATTGGAGCAATTCTTCCTGCATTGCTTCAATCCAACTATTGTCTTGAAGTGCTTCTTTGATGTTTTTGGGTACTGTTTGACATAGAAAGCATGAGAACAAACAAATGTTTACAATACTGGACTTGCTTCTAGTCACCCTCTTATTAAGATCACCAATAATGGTTTGAACTGGATGATTCTTGTGTATTCTTGTGGTTGGAATGGTGTCACCAGCAATAGTTACATCAAGATTGGAGACATTCACTTCATTATGGTCAGCGGCACATTCATCTTGTATTGTTGTTGAATTATGAAGATTGTCAACATCTATTTTAGTAACTGCTACATCTTCAGCAACACTGAGATTGCTTGCATCATTTGATGTACCTTGTGTTTCTACCGGATGAGTAGCCTGTTTTTGATTTCTGATCTCATTTGACAAGTCATCTGAGTGAGATGGTACCAGGCTGGAAACTTCTTCAGAAGAAACACTAAGGTTTTTGACAGTTGTCTAATGGGATCAACTTGAAGAGGAACATCTTCATTCATATGTTCATCAAATGTAGGTGGAATCAATGGATAATTATCTCTTCTTTCTACAGTTGATGAAGTATCACCTGAATGTATATTTCCTGCATTAGACAAGTGAAATTGGTCAAATGATTTTGTAAATGTGTCAATATTACACAACCAGTCAGGACCATTTGTAGATTTGGGAAACGAATGTTCCTTGAATTGAACATTGTAGATTCATCAATAATGTTCAATCTAGGATTGAACACTCTATAAGCCTTTGAGACAGAAGAATAACCTATAAAGAATCCTTCATCAGACTTGGATGAAAAATTTCCCAATGATCATGGGTGTTTATATTAAGACTGGACAACCAAATGATTTAAGGAGTCCAATAAATGGTTTCCTATGGAAGACCAGTTCATAAGGTGTCATGTTACTTTCTTTAACAATCAGAGTTCGATTTTGCACAAAGCAAGATGTGTTAACTGCTTCTGCCCAGAAGGTGATTGGCAGTTTAGCATCGGCTAGCATCGTTCTTGCTGCTTCAATCAGTGTTCTATTTCGCCTTTTAGCTACCCCAATTTGTTGAGGAGTTCTTGCCCCACTGAATTGATGAGCAATGCTTTGGTTGCACAAAAAGAACTCATATTTTCATTTTTGAACTCAGTACCATTATCACTTCTTATTATTTTGACCATAAGATCAAGTTGATTTTCAATTTTAGTGATAAATTCTTGAATGATTTGGGATGCTTCATTTTTATGAAGTAGGAAAAACACCCATGTGAATCGAGAAAAGTCATCAATGATCACTAAACAATACTGTTTCCTTCCCATACTCATTACATGAGTTGGTCTAAATAGATCCATGTGAAGTAACTTCAATGGAGTATTGTTAGTGTTCACCAGCTTGGTTTTGTGAGATGATTTGTGTTGTTTTCCTTTGAGTCACGCTGAACATTGATCAATAAAATTGAATTCTTTTTGAGGAAGACCAATGACATGGTTTCCTTTGACTAACTTGTTCATATTTTTAAATTTAGTGTGCCCCAAAAGTCTATGCCAAAGCTGTGACTCATCAAATGATGCTTTAGACAAAAGACATGTTTCTTCCTTAGGTGATGCATTTTAAGACATATGTATTATTCTTCCTCGGAGTCTTTAAGACAATCCATTCTTTAGGGATCTGAAATCTAGGTTTCAGAATGTAGCACTGAGTGTCTGTAACATGAGTGGAATATTTTTTGTCGTAGATCTGAGACACGCTTAGCAGATTGAAATTCAGCTGTTCACAGTAATTCACTCTGTCAAAGCTCATCATCCCATTTGTCACAAATCCTTCTCCTATAATTCTACCACCTTCTGAATCTCCACCGAATGCCAAAGTAGTTCCTTGTATATACTTGAAGTAATGAAGGAGGGAACGATCTCCAATCATGTGTCGGGAGCATCCACTGTCTACGTACCATAGGCTATTAGACATGTGTGGATGAACCTACAAGCAAAAAGAACTAATTAGAATGAGGAACCCAAGCCATGATGGTCTTGGGTTTCCCGTTCCTATTCATGATAGTCACCTCTTGGTATTTCCTTTTAAATTGTGATTTGGGTGGAGGTGTTCTGGGAGATTTTTAATGATGAATTGATTGAGTCATCTCATCAACATCTACTGAGGATTCAGATGAATAATGAAATCGTTGGTCTCTATTTCTTTGTAAAAATTTAGCCCGAGTTTCATTATCAAATGTTGGTTTTTGCTTAGGAAGGTCAAGTTTGTGTTTCATTATGAGATGATTTCTTTGACCCTTCCTTAATTCCTTCAAGTTATTTCTATCATTTGTTGATTTAGGTGTCCTAGATTGAGTATTATGAAGACGAGGTCTGACAGAGTACATCACAGTAGATGTTTTTGAGATGGGCTTGTGTTGGGGAATTCTCAACCCCTTCTAATTAAAGTAACAATCAGATGTATTGTGATCGTTCATGTCATAGATTGAACAATACTTGTTGAAATAGAAATTTTTGGTGGAGTGATTATTCATATCACAGATAGAACAATATTGATTGAAGAAGCATTTATCTGTCTTGTGATTGAACATTTCACAAATATCACAATACATTTGTTTGTTTCTTGAATCAGATTTTTCCTTGTGTGACTCAACTGATATTTTCTTTTGATGAGTCACTTTCTTTTCTTTAGGTGATGAATCAGAATTATCCCTTTTAGTAGTTTGCTTCACAACACTACTTTTGTTCAATTGTCTGGGTTGTTTCTGTTTCTTCAATCTATTTTTCACTTCTTTCTCAAACTGGTCAACATGTTCCTTGTTACATATATCAAACCCAACTCCCTGCATTAATCAGTCTGATGATGTTTTATGTGTTGAACTCAGTGTTACAGTTTGTTTCTTTTGTAGTGAAACCTTTTCTGATTTGCTTGAATTTTGTGGAGATATAATCTCATTATCAGAACTACTCTCAATAGTGGGTTTCACTGGCTTGACATATTTCTTTTTGTCTTGTAAAATAGATGGTATGAATTTTATAAAAGGTACAATTGCTTTTACAGGGCTTGATGGTTTCATGACACTCACTGTCTTGTCTGAACACTCTTTGATTTTGATTGGGTGACCTAACTTGATTTTATCCTTATTGGTTTCAATATAAACATCAGGTTTGTTTTGAGGATTTGTCACCTATTGCACTACAAATTTAGGTTCAATTGCTTCAGAGAGTGAGACAGAGTCAGGCATGACAGTGTAGTTATCATTGTATGGTGGAGGACATGAATTATATCCAATCCCTGTCATGTCCTTTGGATTCTTTTGGGAATCAAGCATCTCTTGCAGCTTGGCTGAAGACATTTGAATCTTGTCAAGTTTCACTTCAGTCATAGATTGTTGAGCTTTAGATTGAGCTAACTTTTTAGTAAGTAGCTCATTCTGAGCTGCAAGAGTATACTTCTCACCATGCAGTTTTTCTATATCAGAGATGAGAGATTTAATTTTGATTTCAAAGTTTTTTATTTCTCTCTTCATCATCTCTGATTTCACCTTTTCTTCTTGATTTTATCAGCCAGTTTGTGATTATGCTCTCTATACCCTTGCAATTCATTAATGCATTTTTCACTACAAAGGTTATATTTTACCTCAGTAGGCATTGGAGATGGTCCATCATTGATGTGAGCCATAAGACATGATTTTGAAATTGAGGCTTGACTTCCTCTACATACACACTCAAGTCACATACTCCATCTTGCTTTATTACAAGAGCACTAGCTGAAGACTGACTGCTTCCATGAGCTTGATTTGACAGTTAGGGTGGATTTTGATAAGATTGGTGTTGATGATACTGCTGCTGTTGGTTGTTGGAGTGAAAGCTTGAGTTAGGCTGTGAGGATGATTGGCCTGGAGAGTTCCTTTGATAGTTTTTTCTCTTGGGGGCATTGATTGATAGCTGTGAGGATTGGTTTGAGGAAGAGTATTGACTCTGGGAGTTTGAGGAGTAGCAGTGACTCTAGGAGGTTGAGATGAGGTTGAATGTTTGATTGATTGGTGGAGTTGCAATGAACCCAGTATTCTTCATTTGATCTCTAGATGAGATAAAATCATCCTCTTCGGTGATGAATGCATTTTCCACAGAATGAGATTCTGATGGAAATTTGTAAGCCTTAATTACTCTAGGTCCACCAAGATTTCTGCCTCTTTCATCAAGTTCTAAAGCTTAAATTTTGGCTATCATGATGTCTAGAGTAGTACTCTCAAGATCAAGAGTATTTTTCAGCATGGTTACATTCTGTTTCCAGCTTTCAGGGATACTGTAAAGCATCTTTTTGTTTAATTCTTTAATTTTGTATGTGACTCCCATGATTTCCAAGTCATTTACTAACTATACAAATCTATGCAGTTGCTTAGAGATTGATTCTCCCTTGGTGTGGTGAAATGTTTCATATTGATTAACAAGCTTGTCTTTGTTGATTTTAGCCACTTCACTGCTTCCTTCAGACACGATTTTGAGTGCATCCCACACAGCTTTTGCAGTTCCATACTTCTCTAGTCTTTTCAGCACATCCATCTTGAGTGCTTGAGTCAGATTTGAGTAGGCTTTAAGGTCTATCTTGATTTTCTTGTAATCTTCTTCATCTAAGGTCAGATTTTCAATGGGTATTCTAGCAGTTCTGTATATTGTAGCTTGATCTGTAGATAGAGTAACAAGGATGTGTGGCCCCTTGCATATTGATATCCAGAAATCAGGATCTACACCTGTGATGTAATTCCTAAACCTGATTTTCCACTGTTTAAACTCAGATTTATGTTTAAGCATTGGAGGTTTAGGTGTATGACCAAGTTCTGAGTAGCTGTTAGAATCCATTTTAACTATGTGTTTAACTTGTATAATATTGATTTAGATGATTTTAGGATTGATTAGTCCAACTTAGTCCAAACAGTTCCAACGGAATTCAGAAACAGATTTGTGGTGATACTGAGTTTCTTGAGTTTCTTGGTGTTGTGAGTATTTTGATGAGTATGTGTTGACAAGAGTAATTTCTACTGTTTACTAAGTAGAGAATATGGTATACTCTACTAGCAACTCGATTACCAGATCAATCAAATCCTATTAAGTTCTTTCGCAGATCTGAAAAAGAATCAAGAGCCAAAGCTCTGATACCAATTGACTGGGGTTGAGTAAGAGTGATATTCTTACTGTGAATCGAATATGGTAACCAAGTCAATGATTGAGTGGCGGAAACAAACAATCAAAGAACATTCAATGCAAGAAAAATACTCATAAATGCTTTTGTATTGATATATGAAAGTTGATAAATTACAAAGAATAATTACAACAAAAATTCTCTATCTATCAGCCGTCCCCTCATGTACGAGGTATCTATTCTATTTATAGGCAGACAAGATGCCTTTTACAAAATGACTTAACTACCCCTGACCTATCACATCAGAACTAGTCTAAGTCTTCATCCGCATCTTTGCTTGTTCATCCGCATTGACAAATGCAGATGAGTTAACTTGATCAGCATTTCTTCACTTGATCAACCGCAATAGTATGTTGGTTATCCACATTGGTTAATGCGGATGAACAAATACTTGTGCGCATTTATTCGGTCATCCGCATTTGTCAATGCGGATGAGCAAAGTCTTGTCCGTATTTACTTTGTCTTCCGCATTAGTCAATGCGGAAGAGTAAGTACTTGTCCGCATCCATTCTGGCCTCCCGCATTTGTCAATGCGGAAGAACAAATACTTGTCCGTATTTGTTTTATGCCTTCCGCATTGACAAATGCGGGAGACAATACTTTAATCTTCTTAGCAGATTCTTCATCCGCATTTCTTCTTGGACTTAAGGGATTTCAGCAGAACAATCATCAACTCACCCATTGAGTTGGCATGTATGATCCTTTTAAGGGTCCAACAAAAGGGATAGCATAGAACACCAACATCATCTCATATGCTACCCTGACAACTCACAAAAGGTTCATTTCATCACCTTCCTAAGACACCAAGGGAGAACTACACTTAGGGAAGCCCATTCCAAGAGACAAGTTCTTCTCTAGCCTTTGTGTCTTCTGATGAAAGTTGTGGCAGCTTTCTCTTCACCCTTGAAGACCTAGACTGTATCCATCCAGATGATCTTGAGTACATGGAAATAGTCCAGTAGATGGTTCTTCTCACTCATAGAGCCAAGAAGTTCTACAAGCAGACTAGAAGGAAGTTCCCCAGCAATGCAGCCAGTGGAAAGTTTGGAGTGGATAAAAACAAAGTCAAGTGTTACAACTGCACCTTGACAGGAAACTTTTCCAGGGAGTGCAAAGCACCAAGAACAAATGGTGGCCAAGCACAATCCAGACCAAACTACACTGACAAAGTCACCCAGAATGAGAAGCCAAAGCCGCAAGCTGTAGTTGCTGTTGAAGAAGGAGGCTTTGACTAGAGTTTTTAGGTGGAAGATGCATCTCCAAACCAAGCACTGATGGCTGATCATGATGAAGCTAAGGTATTGGAACATCTCTATACTCCTGAATGCATTGCTAAAGTTAACACATATAGGTCCTACATTTAGAAATGAGATCTGATCTTGAGTCCTTAAATATCCTAAAAGGTGATTTTTGAAATGCTAAAAATGATTATAAACTAGTGATAGAGGACTTAGAGAAAACCATTTCAGTTCTAAAACATGAGCAGACCAACTATAGGACACAGATCAAGGATCTCATAACTAAGTTGACTGAATGCCAGGCTGAGCTTGTGATCAGCAAAGCCAGGGCAGAAAAATATGTTCTTGAAGAAGAGACCTTCAAGAACATGATATCCTCATCCCTGCATGCCAAGGTGTATTATCAAAATAAGCAGAGACTGGGTTCTAGTGAGATAGCTCCTCCACACATAATACTGTCTGTAAGATCACCTGGGTGTGGAACTTGTGAAGATGAGCTTCCCTTCATAGACCCATTGAGTGATGAGGATGAAGAAGTAATAGTGAAGAATTCCTCTAAGAAGAGTGAAGAGGAGGATTCTAAGAAGGATCACTATCCTTCAGAGGAGAAAATAAAGACTGTGATGACCAAGTCTGTCACACCATTACCTTGACGGCGGAATCGTCGAGATGTGAGTGTTAAGTTTGTTCATAGCCACATAACGCTAAATTTAAATGTAAATATTAATATTATAAGTTTTAAAGGAAATACAATCATATGTCTCAAACATGAAATAGTTCCAAACAACACAAAGCATAACATAATCATTTTATTCATTTAACTAGGTCCAAACCCTAGTTTATTGCAAACTTCAAATGATGATTTCAAACTTGGGCATTTCCTGAAACATGTTAAAAATAAAGGGTCAACTATAAAGTTGGTGAGTTTCCGAGGGTTTTACTTGCATAATAAATCAAAGATTACAAGTAGCAATTCATGTCATAGGTTATGAGTTAGCAAGTTTATAGAACACATATAGTTACAATCAAACCTCAACTTGATTACAAGTTTATAATTAAGATTGGCTAAGTGTACTTGGTTCCATCATGAACAAGTCATACATCATCAGGAGCCGGCAATACATCGGCTTTAGCATCAAATAGTCTTGTTAGGCCATAGATCAAGACGTCGCCAGGCTAGCAATAGTTAATGTTGTAAACAAAATATGTATCTCGTATAAGACTTACAATACATAAATAGCCATGACAAATAAAAGTATGAATTGCAAGTGCTTTACAAGATTTAAATGTTTACAAGTGTATGTTGATAAGATTTACATGTTTCACCCCAAAACGGTGTGAAATAATATAAAAAGGGGCAAGGAAACTCACATGGCAAATAAGTATAAGTATGACGACTAATAAGAAAATAATATGACGGGTTTGCTAGAACACAAAATCCATGTTTAACCTTTTAAACATTCTGAAAAACGCAGCAGAAATATGGCTTTTAAACGATTTTTAAAGCTGAAAATCTTATCTTCTATATGTTCATATGTTATGAAAAACAAACCCAAATCATGTGGATCATTCTTATGTGAATAGACAAGCTATGTCAATACATAAACGTACATAAAATCACAGCTTGAACAAGCTGTGACAACTACCTTGTTCCAGCACCAAATGTCGACCAAAATGGGATGTTTGATGCTTGTTCTTTTGGCCAAGACTTCAAGGAGGAGTCCTCAAGTGACCACTCCCACAAGCCTCCAGTAGGCTTCTTAGTTGCTTGATTTTGAACCCCAAAACTCAGAAAGAGAGCTGCCAAAAGAGCTTCCAAAACCGTGAGTTTCCAGCAGCAAGTTTGATGATGTAGGAAGATGAAATCGACCCCAAGGTTCCAAGAAGAGGAACCCTCAAGTGTTTATACCCCAAGCCTAGTTGCAATCACCTTCTTGTTAGGAAGAATGAACACTAAATCAACAACTCCAAAACCCTCAATTTGCTGCTGCCATTTCCGTGAGATGGAGGAGAGAAAAGGAGAGTTTTTGCTGTTTTGCAGTGTGAGATTGGAAAAATGAGAGAGCTTCCACTAGTTAAGTTTGTGTCTTCTCAAGACAACAAAAGGCCCAATCACCACCAAGGAGTGGGCGGCCAAAATGGTTCAAAAAAGATAGTTTCCCTCTTTAATTAAACACACTTACTTATATAACTATTTTTGTCACACATTAATAAGTCATCTACAAGACTTATTTAAAATGTGACATAAGTCTCTCTAATAAATAATTTAATTAAAGTATACTCTTATATTATTAGTGTTTTAAACCCTTTTAAACAACAAAATAATAATAACCCATCAACAAATTATCCTTATAATTTGTTCCATCTCTAATGCCTTTGTTTAGAAAACCCTTTTTCTAAACATGATGCAATTATTCAATTGCATGATCCATCATCAATTAAATAATTCTTCGTGATTGTGAAGCTTGTTATTGGGTATAACCCGACTTGGATCATAACGTACTAACCACATCAATATTCTACGTGTCTTGGGCATATAGAATCTACAATCTCCCACTTGCCCAAGATTCATAGAAGATTGATGCAAGCAGTAAATACCGCCTAACAACGGTTTACTACCCTTAATACGCATGAATTATGGCCATTCAATAACATCATCCCTTTTAAGTACCCTACTTGAAATGATTTAGGTGAATCAATCATCTATCCTTTTGTACAGATGTCATGTTAAATCCAAGGACATAGAATGATCATTTCTTGTTGATTTAACTTAATCAGGCCTTAGACATCTAACTCTCAACGAATAAGAGGAACAAATTCCATCTTGACTACATACGTTTCTCACAAACACCTCGTGTTATACCTGAACATACCCTTATGTACTGTCCATTATTTCAGGACAGTGAAGAATTAGCTCAAGGTATAATACTTGGTGAATATCAAAACCCTATGTATCTCAGGTCGGAGGATACCAAATGATATTCACCTTTACTCAAATTTACTTATGATCAATCAATGAGATTCCATGTAGTAAAATTTGAGATGCGGGTTAGTCCAATATTTGTATCCCACAAATATCTATGAACCTTGGTAGCAACCCATTGCTCTATATTCATCTTTATGAATATCAACCAATCCAAGTTCATAATAGTCTTACCTTCAAACTTGCTCCCACAAGTTTGAACGACTACGGACATTTAGAGTAAACACTTACTCATGGATTAAACATGCTAAATTGGAACATTATTTGAAACATTATAACCAAATAATTTTATTCAAATAATGAAGATTTCCACATATCCAAATACAAAATTTTACAGATCAAATCCAATCACTAGAATATCGAAGTCCCATGGCACAAGTATGACCTTCATGCTTTGCCTTTTCAAGGAGCTTCGTGAGAGGATCCGCAATGTTTTGATCCGTGTGAACTTTGCGAATACATATCTTTCCCTTTTCAACTTCATCTCGTATGTAGTTGAATCTCCGCTCAATGTGCCTAGTCTTTTGATGAGCACGGGGTTCCTTGATTTAAGCAATCGCACCCTCGTTATCACAAAAGATCTCTAGGGGGTTCTGAATGGAAGGGACAACCCCTAGATCGGCAATGAATTTCTTTAACCATGCAGCTTCTTGAGCTGCCAATGAGGCGGCGACGTATTCTGATTCTGTAGTTGATAGAGCCACCACATCCTGCTTGGAGCTCTTCCAAGAAACCGCTCCTCCATTCAGAATGAAAATGTATCCGATTGTGACCGAGAATCATCACGATCGGTCTGGAAACTCGCATCCGTGTAACCTTTTACAACGAGTTCCTCGTCACCAGATCCATAGATTAGGAACATATCTCTTGTCCTCCTTAGGTACTTTAGTATGTTCTTAACAGCCATCCAATGATGTTGTCTCCAGGATTTTGCTGGTATCGGCTTGTCATGCTTAAGGCGCATGACACGTCCGGTCGAGTGCATATCATCGCATACATGATGGATCCAATAGCAGATGCATATGGGATTGCCTTCATTTTATCTTGCTCATCCTTTGAGCTTGGACATTGAGTCGTACTCAATATCGTTCCTCTTTGAATAGGTACCGTACCTTTCTTAGAGTTCTCCATCTTGAACCTTTTCAAGATTTTATCAATGTATGCACTTTGATTCAAACCAATCAACCGCCTTGATCTATCCCTATAGATCTTTATTCCCAGAATATAGGCGGCTTCACCAAGATCCTTAATGGAAAAACAACTTCCAAGCCAGTTTTTTACACCTTCCAAGGTCGGAATGTCATTTCCAAATAGCAGTATGTCATCAACATACAATACTAGGAAAGTTATTGTGCTCCCACTAGCCTTCTTATACACACAAGCCTCATCAGCGTTTTTGATGAAACCAAATTTCTTTACTTCCTCATCAAAACGGTGATTCCAGCTTCTCGATGCTTGTTTCAATCCATAGATTGATTTCTTTAACTTGCATACTTTTTAGGATGTATTGGATCGACAAAACCTTCAGGCTGAACCATATAGACATCTTCCTCAGGTATCCATTTAGGAAAGCGGTTTTGACATCCATTTGCCAAATCTCATAATCATAATGAGCAGCTATGGCAAACAATATCCTTATAGACTTTAGCATCGCAACAGGTGAGAAAGTTTCATCATAATCAACCCCTTGAGTTTGAGTGAAACCCTTTGCTACAAGTCTAGCTTTATAAGTATCCAAGTTTCCATGCATATCGGTTTTCTTCTTGAAAACCCACTTGCTTCCAACTATCTTGGAGTTAAGAGGTGGTTCAACAAGTTCCCAAACTTGATTGTCATACATGGATTGCATCTCAGTGTTCATGGCTTCAAGCCATTTGTCACAATCCGAATTGGACACTGCATTATGGTATGTGGTTGGTTCATCTGAATCTACCACATAGCATCCATCCATGAAAAATCCATATCTTTCTGGTGGATTACTAGTTCTACCACTTCTGCGAACGTGTGTGTGTATTGATCAACCACTTGATCATCCTCAACATCCTCATGTTGAGTGCTAGTTTCAACCAAACGTGCATCGGGCTGTGGTTCTTGATCTTCCTCAAGATCCACTGTTCTACTGCTAGCTCCTTCCATAAGGAACTTTGCTTCTAAGAACTCACCCTTTCTGGCAACAAACACTTTTGTTCCATTGGATCATAGAAATAATATCCCATAGAATCTCTAGGATATCCAATAAAGATACACTTGGTGGATCGGACATCCAATTTGTTTGGGGTGGGAGTCTTAACATAAGCCTCACATCCCCAAACCCTTAAGTACGATAGGGATGGAACTCTTCCATGCCATATCTCAAAAGGTGTCCTTTCCACCTTTTTGGTTGGGGCCATGTTTAGAATACGGGCCGCGGAGAGCAAAGCGAAACCCCCAAATGATAGAGGTAATGAGCTTCTAGCCATCATAGATCGGACCATATCCAATAAGGTTCGATTCCTCCTCTCAGACACACCATTATGTTGTGGTGTTCCAGGTGGAGTGAGCTGTGAGACAATCCCACAACTCCTAAGATGATCTTGAAAAGCTTCACTTAGGTATTCACCTCCTCTATCGGTACGGAGAACTTTAATTGACTTGTTGAGTTGATTTTCTACTCATTCTTGAAGATTTTGAACATTTCAAAAGCTTCATCTTTGTGCCTTTAAGTACACATACCCATAGCGACTATAATCGTCGGTAAAGGTAATGAAGTATCTTTCACCATTCTAGTCATTGGCTTAAAAGGACCACATACATCCGAATGTATGATTCCTAATAAATCCTTTGCCCTTTCGGTAGTCCCACTAAAAGGTGCCTTAGTCATCTTACCTTGTAAACAAGATTCACAAACATCAAATGAATCATATTCATTTGTTTTTAAAAGACCATTCTTTTGAAGTGTTTGTAAACGTTTCTTGTTTATATGGCCAAGACGACAATGCCAAAGATAGGTATCACTTAAGTCCAACTTGAGTTTCTTGGTGTTAGTTTGGTACAATGAACTATTTAAAGTATTTTCATGAACCAATTCATAAATACCATTAATGGGAATAGCTTTAAAATAGAACATTCCATTAAAAGAAACATGGATATTTCCTCAACGAATGATAATACATATCCAAATTGTTTAAACAGGCTACAGAGATAATATTCCTAGTCAAACTAGGAGCATACAAAACATTGTTCAAAATACTTCCAAACCATTTGGAAGTTTCAAGATGTAGTCACCACGGGCTTCTACTTGAACTTTAGCCCCATTGCCCATGTAGAGGCTCACATCCCCTTTCTTGAAGTCACCTACTTCTTTTGAACCCCTGCAACAAATTGCAAATGTGAGTTCCACATCCGGTATCTAATACCCATGTGTTAGAGGATATCATATTTAAATCAATATGGATCATGTATATTGTACCTGAGGTCTGCCCGGCATCCCTCTTTGCTTTCAACTCTTGGAGATGGACAGGACAATTCCTTGCCCAATGTCCAATCTCCCCACACTTGAAGCATGGGTCATTAGTAGCAACCTTTTGCTTCTTCTCTTGTGGTTTGGGAGGCACCCTTGCCACCCATTTCCCTTTTCCCAAGTAGGGTCCCTTACCCTTGGCAACCTTTGCCTTAGGTGCGGGACGAGGCCTTTTATTGTTCCCACCTTCATTGATGGTGAGAACGGGTAAACCCTTTTACCCATGGCCGCCTCGGCCGTTTTGAGCATTGAGTGAAGTTCACCAATGCTTTTGTCCCATGCATTCATGTTGTAGTTCAACACGAATGTCTCGAACCTCTTGGTAAGGCCATTGAGGATCAAATCCGTGGCCAATTCCTTCGAGACGGGACAATTAAGCCTCTCGAGGCGGTCAATGTGACTTTTCATCTTAAGTACATAAGATGAAACAGATTGGTTGTCGTCCATACGACATGCATGGAGCGCTCGAACCGTTTCGAAGCGCTCAACCCTTGCTTGCTGTTGGAACGTTTCCTTCAGCTGGGTTATCATGTCATAAGCCCCGTGGTGTTCATACTCCTTTTGGAGATCCGGAGTCATGCTCGCTAGCATGAGACAAGACACTTGGACGGAGTCCTCAGTGTATTTCAGCCAATCATTAAAGGCCTCCTCATCATCCTCGCTAGGTTGATCGGGGACAGGGTCGTCTAAAACATACGATCGTCTCTCTTGCTTGAGAACAATTCTCAAGTTTCGATACCAATCGATGAAGTTGTTATGGTTTAGACGTTCCTTTTGGAGGATCGCTCGTAGGGATTGGTTGGACGCGGATGAGTTATCGAATTATCATTATTAGAGGCCATCTACAAAATTTAACAAAGTTTTATTTAGTATTTTCGATATTGTAATTTTAATAACAAATGTCTTACAAGACTTTTCATATTAAAATCTAGAACCCAATATTACATTTAAATTGGGTTAGGTGACCTTTATCCCACGTTTTAAATTAATAAGGTGGTCAACGTTTGACGATTGCAACCATTTGCAACTTCTAGAGGTATGGGATCGACTCTTGAACATCATATGTAAAGTCGGCATGAAAATCCCATCAACACCATTTGGAAACCACATTGTAGGTGATCCATTTAACATGGTTTGCAAATCAAGACATCCTACTTACACCCACGTGTGAGTTTGCCAAAACAAATGGTTAGGTGACCTTTATCCCATAAGTAAGGCATTCTCACCTCAAATCACAAGTTCCCTCAAAATGGTTGGGTGACCTTTATCCCACTAAGAGTTCCCAAGTGACTCAAGTGTTGTGTAAAAGGACGGTGTTGATCTCGTTTTAAAATATTTGAGATTTCTTAATTCTAGTTTAGTAAACCTATGTACTTGTATTTGCATGCTTTCAAATACAAGATACCTTATGGTTCTTTGATTAAAACCAATTTTAATCTTTAAAGTCATTAAACCATTTAATTACTTTATTAACTTTTAAGAACCAACAATTTTCAGCTTGTTAAGTTGGTAATGAGTTTGTAATGAATATCCAAGTACTAACCAAACAATCAAACAACAAACAATCAAACAAGCATATATATATACAAACATGAGTGCATAACCATAGCTACTAAGTTGACAACACTTGTTTGCCATCACAAGTGTTGTCATAAGGTCTTTTCTAAGGTTGAAATCAACACTAAAACAGGTCATCTTAGACCTCCTTGAACTTGCATCCATATGCTTCAAGTTCCATGTCTTTGATGTCCATCTTTGGGTCTTGAACTTGTGCATCTTCCTTTTACAAAATTGTATCCTAATACATTTTTCTAATAAAAGAAATGCACCTAATCTATTACAAACCCAAATGAATGAATAATTACAACCCAAATGAATGAATAATTACAACCCAATTGAATGAAAGAATACAACCAACACAAGCATCCAAACATCACAAGGTCAAAGGCTAGGTTATGCACACTATCATCAAATGATCATAACATCAAAACATATAATGAACCCCTTTTAAAACCACCAAATTTCAGCCAACATAAACTGAAATTTTTGGTTTTAAACATTGTCCAAACAATCAACATACATATCTTTCAAGGTTTAATCACAAGCATGTGTAATGTAACCTTGAAAGTTGGGGATTCAACAAACATAATATAGCAGCCCAAAACAGCCTATAACAAGTCTAAAACCATCCTTTAAAACCAATTTCAAAGGATAAAAACAGCAAGTCATCCACATAACCGGCTCTAGATGCCATTGACGGGTTTGCTAGAACACAAAATCCATGTTTAACCTTTTAAACATTCTGAAAAACGCAGCGGAAATATGGCTTTTAAACGATTTTTAAAGCTGAAAATCTTATCTTCTATATGTTCATATGTTATGAAAAACAAACCCAAATCATGAGGATCATTCTTATGTGAATAGACAAGCTATGTCAATACATAAACGTACATAAAATCACAGCTTGAACAAGCTGTGACAACTACCTTGTTCCAGCACCAAATGTCGACCAAAATGGGATGTTTGATGCTTGTTCTTTTGGCCAAGACTTCAAGGAGGAGTCCTCAAGTGACCACTCCCACAGCCTCCAAGTAGGCTTCTTAGTTGCTTGATTTTGAACCCCAAAACTCAGAAAGAGAGCTGCCAAAAGAGCTTCCAAAACCGTGAGTTTCCAGCAGCAAGTTTGATGATGTAGGAAGATGAAATCGACCCCAAGGTTCCAAGAAGAGGAACCCTCAAGTGTTTATACCCCAAGCCTAGTTGCAATCACCTTCTTGTTAGGAAATGAACACTAAATCAACTCCAAAACCCTCAATTTGCTGCTGCCATTTCCGTGAGATGGAGGAGAGAAAAGGAGAGTTTTTGCTGATTTTGCATGTGTTGAGATTGGAAAAATGTGAGAGCTTCCACTAGTTAAGTTTGTGTCTTCTTAAGACAACAAAAGGCCCAATCACCACCAAGGAGTGGGCGGCCAAAATGGTTCAAAAAAAAGATAGTTTCCCTCTTTAATTAAACACACTTACTTAATAATAACTAGTCTTTTGTCACACATTAATAAGTCATCTACAAGACTTATTTAAAATGTGACATAGTCTTCTCTAATTAAATAATTTAATTAAAGTATACTCTTATATTATTATTGTTATTTAAACCTTTAAACAACAAAATAATATAAACCCATCAACAAATTATCCTTATAATTTTTCCATCTCTAATGCCTTTGTTTAGAAAACCCTTTTTCTAAACATGATGCAATTATTCAATTGCATGATCCCATCATCAATTAAATAATTCTTCGTGATTGTGAAGCTTGTTATTGGGTATAACCCGACTTGGATCATAACGTACTAACCACATCAATATTCTACGTGTCTTGGGCATATAGAATCCTACATAATATGCGTCGATACAACGTAAATCCTCACAAGGAACCAAAATATATAGATATTACAAGTTTAAGTTAAACGATAGGGTTAACATTTGGTTATGATTTAGGGTTTCAATTTGGTATTTGGGTTTTGTCAATTAATTATGTTTAACAAATAGGACCAATTACATTTCTTGGAATCAATGAAAAAGGAGTATATTATATTTATATAAAGGTATGAAAAGGAAAACGCTTATAAAAATTTGTAAATTTATATAAAGTTTTAATAAGTCTTAAATAAAGTTTATAACTAAGTGCAATAAACACGGTTTAACATAATTAAAGACGGCGTTTGGAATAATATTTTTTTGTGAATAAAACTATCATAAAGTCTAATTTTTATTAAGATAAGGTAATTATAACATTAACTTTAGAAAATTTAATAAAATATGAAGGTATTTTAATAAATAAATTACAGAAAAAAATAATTAAGTGATTTTAAAATAAACAAAGAATTATGAATTATTACCATGGCAAGTGGATGAACTCTTTTTCAAACTTGTAGATAAGTTTACTATGCTACTTATCTACCAAAATAGTTTACCTTGTCTACCAAGTTGATTGATCTTTGTAGTATAAATACCACCTCAATGTAGAGGAGAAAACACACCTCTTGTATACACTTTCATAAGTTATACATTTCTCTTCTTCTTGCTCTTGCAATTCTCTTTAAAGTTCTTAAGGTTATAACACTAATCTTGTGTTAATTATTGTGATATTATAACACGTTATCAGCACGAGAGCTCTTAACTCTAATCAAGAAGACTAATTGAGCACAAAGTCATCTACTAATCAAGGTAAACCTTCATTAAGTAATAATATAATAATCTTATATTGAGAAGATAACTAATATAAATAAAAAAGCATAAAGGAGATCTTATTATGGACATTTTGATAACCATGGCTACTAACAAACTAACTTTTATTTATGCATCTAACTTTTTGATTATGCAACTACTTTTTATTATGCAACTAACATTTATATTATGTCAACTAACATTTACTTATGCATCTAACCTTTACTTAATCTTTATTTATACAACTAACATTTCCTTTTATGTCAACTAATATTTTGATTATATTTGCTAACATTTATTCGTACTAACGTCTTACTCTTATTCTAATTTGTCGTTCTTATTCTATTTTGTTTTTATAAACTAAATTCATGTTTTTATAACATAATCTTATACTTATTTAAAAAATTGTTGATATATACATAGACGACGATTATATAGCCGTTATGAACGGTTATATAGCCGTTGTAAACAATCACATAACCGTTACAAACGGTTATAATTTTAAACTATAAATTGACCACTATCAATTTATTTTCGTTTACAATAAACAAATCATCCCTCAAGTTTTTCCAAGAAAATCTTTCAAAGATGGTACACCCGGTTCTAATACTGGCAACCATAATGCTTATTTTAATTCTTATCCCCATTGCTGAACTACCACCCGAAGAATTTAAACTTTTCTTATTTTTGTATTTGTTCATAGCTCTACCACTTTATTGTATCGCAATGTTTATTGATATATATGGATTCTAATAATCATCTTACTATTTGCTTAATTCTTGTTTAGAAATCAGAATGTCGAATATTGCAAAATTGAATTCCCGCTCTTAGTATTAATGGAGAAAACTATATGCTTGGACGGCCCATGTGAGAAGACATCTTAAATCAATGGGTGTCTTAGAAACAATACAAGAGGGGAATTTTTGTTCGGAGCAAGACAAGGCAAAAGCCGATGTCTTTTTACATAAACATATCGATGAAATGTTACAATTTGAATATTCAAATTGTGAGGATCCGTATGTTTTATGGAAAGACTTACAAAGCAGATTTGATCATCAAAGGGAAGTTCTACTTCCTACTGCTAGAGATGAATGGAACAATCTCAGGTTCCAAGATTTTAAAAAAGTAAACGAGTACACATCTGCTTTGTTCAGAATATGCTCAACCCTCAGATTTTGTGGGCAAACTGTAACCGAGGAAGATATGTTGGAGAAAACTTTCTCCACATTTCATGCATCAAACATAAACTTGCAACAACAATATAGGTTGCAAAAATTTAAAAGATATTCTGATTTGAATTCATTTCTCCTCGTAGCAGAAAAAAACAATGAGCTCTTGATGAAAAATCATCAAGCTCGCCCCACAGGATCATTAGCAATTCCAGAGATAAATGTTGCTACTAAAAACTCTGGAAGAAAGTGGGGACGAGGTCGTGGCCGAGGTTCCTTTGATAAAAGTTACCTTAATAACCGAAACCATTCTTTTAAAGGTAATAATAATTACCGAGGTAACTTTTATAACCGTGGACGTGGTCGTGGCCGTGGATATGGCCGTGGTAGAAATCAAAGAACAGTTAATTACCACGCACCACAAAACAATTCCAACCAGTACAAGGGGAATGAAGCTGGTAGGTCCGAAAACAATGGCACTTCCTGTTTTAGATGTGGTAGCACAAACCACTGGTCGAAGGCTTGTCGCACAGCTCCACATTTGTGTGAACTATACCAAGCCTCTCTTAAAAGAAAAGAGAAGGAAGTGAACCATATTGATAATTTTAATGATCTCAATGTTGAGTTGAACACTGCAGACTTTGACATAGACCTTTGAAACATATGTTGCATTACCACAATAGTCATATGCAACAATTTAGTGTTTTCTATGTTTAATCATGTATTTTTCTTCATGTAATGTTTTCTTTCGATTAAATAAAGTTTAGTTAAAATATAACAATTTCGTTGTTATTCACTTATTATTTTTCTTATACTTTCAAGATTAAAATGAACATCACTGGAGCACAAGATCAAACAAATGAAGCAGATATATGTATAGCGGATAGTGGAGCCACACACACTATACTTAGATCTAAAAAATATTTTTATGAGCTTAACCAACAAAAGGAATCGTTAATACAATATCAGGCCCTACAGACCTGATAGAAGGAGTGGGAAAAGCTAATTTAGCATTACCAAATGGTACAAAGCTAATAATAGAAAATGCTTTATTTTCCCCAAAATCAACAAGAAATCTGTTGAGTTTCAAAAACATATATCATAACGGATATGATACTCAGTCAAGGACTGTTGATAATGAAAAATATTTGTATATCATAAGCAAAGATCAGATATTAGAAAAACTGCCAATGCTTCAGTCTGGTTTACATTATACACAAATTAGTATGCCTCAGGCATATATGGCAGTTAAAGAAAATTTTGTGATCCTGAAACACTTAACTTATGGCATGACAGATTAGGTCATCCAGGATCTACAATGATGAAAAGAATTATTGAAAACACTCATGGGCATCCATTGAAATATCAAAAGATCCCACAATCGAATAAAATTCCTTTGTGTACATCTTGTTCTCTTGGGAAATTAATCACAAGGCCTTCGCCTATGAAAATTGAAAAGGAATCACCTTTGTTTCTTGAAAGAATTCAAGGAGATATATGTGGGCCAATTCACCCACCATGTGGACCATTTAGATACTTTATAGTTTTGATAGACGCATCAAGTAGATGGTCACATGTCTCTTTGTTATCAACTCGTAATGTAGCATTTGCAAAATTTCTTGCACAAATTATCAAATACGAGCACATTTCCCTGATTATACTATTAAAAGGGTGAGACTTGATAATGCTGGTGAATTCACATCACATGCTTTTAATGATTATTGCATGTCTGTGGGAATTATTGTTGAACACCCTGTTGCTCATGTACACACACAAAATGGCTTAGCTGAGTCGTTAATCAAACGTCTACAACTAATAGCTAGACCATTAATAATGAGGACAAAACTCCCTGTGTCTATTTGGGGTCATGCAATTCTTCATGCTGGATCACTAATTCGTATGAGACCAAGTGCAAATCTTAAATACTCTCCGTTACAACTTGTTACTGGTAATGAGCCAAACATTTCACACCTTAGAATTTTTGGGTGTGCTGTGTATGTCCCTATTGCACCACCACAACGCACAAAAATGGGTCCTCAAAGAAGGTTGGGAATATATGTTGGATATGAATCAGCTTCCATCATAAGATATCTTGAACCTTTAACTGGAGATGTATTTACAGCACGTTTTGCTGATTGTCACTTTAACGAGTCAGTTTTCCCGGCATTAGGGGGAGAAAAAAAAAACAAGAAAATGATGTCTCATGGTATGTTCCTTCCTTATTGCATCTTGATCCAGTAACTAAACAACGTGAGACAGAAGTTCAAAAGATAATACACCTGCAAGAAATTGCAAATCAATTACCTGATTCATTTACTGATACAAACAGAGTTACTAAATCTCATATACCAGCTGCTAATGCTCCAGCTCGAGTTGAGATTCCAAATGAGCAAATAGATAACACAATGGCTCATGAATCTCAAAAACGTTTGAAGCGAGGAAGACCAATCGGTTCCAAGGATAAAAATCCTCGAAAAAGAAAAACTCATGAAAAGGAAGTTGACAATAAAGTGAATGATCTTGATGAAACGCTACATACCAAAACCTCTCATGGGGAGGATTTGGATGAAAATAACAAAGAAATGTCAATTAACTATGGTCACACAGATATCTTATGGAATCAAGATGAAATGGAAAGTATTGATGAAATATTTTCTTATTCTGTAGCAAGTGACATCATGAGTGGAGATGATGATCCTGAACCACAGTCAGTTAGTGACTGTAAAAATAGACATGATTGGGATAAATGGAAAGGAGCTATGCAAGCTGAATTAGATTCACTTAACAAACGGAAGGTTTTTGGGCCTATTGTTATTACTCCGATGTCCGTAAAGCCTGTAGGGTATAAATGGGTTTTTGTACGAAAACGAAATGAGAAAAATGAAGTTACAAGGTATAAAGCTAGACTTGTAGCTCAGGGTTTTTCACAAAGGCCAGGGATTGATTATGAGGAAACATACTCCCCTGTTATGGATGCAATAACCTTTAGATACTTAATCAGTTTAGCAGTCTCTAAAAATTTAGAGATGCGTCTTATGGATGTTGTCACAGCTTACTTGTATGGATCACTAGATAGTGACATTTATATGAAAATTCCTGAAGGTTTTAAATTTCCCGAAGCATTAAGCTCAAAGCCTAAGGAAATGTATTCCATCAAATTACAAAGATCCTTGTATGGACTCAAACAATCTGGAAGGATGTGGTATAATCGTTTGAGTGATTATTTGACAAGTAAAGGATACACAAGTAATCTTATTTGTCCATGCGTCTTCATTAAGAAAACAACATCAGGATATGTGATCATAGCTGTGTATGTTGATGATCTAAATATAATTGGGACGCAAAAGGAAATAAATGAAGCAATTGCTCTTTTAAAGAAAGAATTTGAAATGAAAGACCTTGGAAAAACCAAATATTGTCTTGGTTTGCAGATTGAGCATATGCATAATGGAATACTTGTACATCAGTCAACTTATACTGAGAAACTCTTAAAGCATTTCAATATGGACAAAGCAAATCCTTTAAGCACACCGATGGTTGTTAGATCACTCAATGTTGATAATGATCCATTCCGTCCTTGTGAAGATAATGAAGAGGTCCTTGGTCCAGAGATACCATATCTCAGTGCAATTGGAGCTCTTATGTATCTTACTAACTGTACGAGACCTGACATTTCTTTTGCAGTTAATTTGTTAGCAAGATTTAGTTCAGCTCCAACTAAACGGCACTAGAATGGGATTAAACATGTTTTTCGATATCTTCGAGGTACTATTGATTTAGGCTTGTTTTATCCTAATAATTCAAAAGAAGGGTTGGTTGGTTATGCAGATGCAGGTTATTTATCTGATCCCCATAAAGCAAAATCTCAAACTGGATACGTATTTAAGAATGGAGGAACTGCGATTTCATGGCGTTCTCAGAAACAAACACTCATTGCGACATCCTCAAATTATGCTGAAGTCATTGCACTACATGAAGCTTCAAGAGAATGTGTATGGTTAAGATCTATGACACAACTTATATCAACTTCTTGTGGATTGGAGAAAGATGAAAATGCAACACCAATCTATGAAGATAATGTAGCTTGTGTCTCACAAATGAAAGAAGGGTATGTCAAAAGTGACAGAACAAAACATATACCACGAAGATTCTTTTCATACACTCAAGATCTTATTAAAGATAAAAAGGTTGAAATGAGATACGTTCAATCAAGCAACAATTCAGCTGATCTTTTCACAAAGGCACTTCCTAAAACAACTTTCAGAAAACATGTTTATGATATTGGCATGTGGCACGTACACGCAATGTAATGATCTACAAAAGACAATTTGAGGGGGAGTTATAAGCTGCACTCTTTTTTCCTTAGCTAAGGTTTTTTTTTCCCACTGGGTTTTTCTTTAGCAAGGTTTTTAACGAGGCAGTACTTAAACTCTTGAAGTTTGAAAAGTGTCATCCAAGGGGGAGTATTATGAATTATTACCATGGCAAGTGGATGAACTCTTTGTCAAACTTGTAGATAAGTTTACTATGCTACTTATCTACCAAAATAGTTTACCTTGTCTACCAAGTTGATTGATCTTTGTAGTATAAATACCACCTCAATGTAGAGGAGAAAATGCACCTCTTGTATACACTTTCATAAGTTATACATTTCTCTTCTTCTTGCTCTTGCAATTCTCTTTAAAGTTCTTAAGGTTATAACACTAATCTTGTGTTACTTATTGTGATATTATAACACAAAGTTTATTACTATTATTTTTTATCCTTTTTAGAAAATTTTAACATTTTATTTGAAGGCCAAAGCCTAAAAATATATGAGGTCCCCGGATTCGAACCAGGGACCTCTTGTTAAGGTCACGAACGCACTTTACCGGTGAACTAACGCTCTTAGCCGCGTTAAACATTTGTTTTTAAACCTTAAACAAGGTTTCATAATTCCCAATTTCCCCAAGAACCCTAGATCTGGACTAAAACCACTTTCAATTTTGATTCTTGAACTCCAGAGGATGGTGTTCGACTAGATGCAGCCTCGCGATGAAGGTGATGATTGAATTCGATGTATGTGTTTGTTTTAGGTGCAATTGAAGGTTGTAATCGATTAGAGATAGATAGATGATTGTTTATGTTAAGTTAATTCGATTATTATTGTGCTTTAATGTCTAAAAAGCTATGAATTAAAAAGATTTCAGTTACACGAATGAATTAGCTTTGTAACCGGTGTTTAAACTCAATTAGGATAGTTAACCACGTTCGATTCAAATCCAGGAGCAGTTGCAATGGTTTTAGGGTTACAAATTAAAGTGTTTCGATGGTTTTAGGGTGGCCGGACTTGGCCGGCCGGAGGTGTGGCCGGAAACGTGGGGTGTAGGGGGGTTTGGTTTGGGTGTTTTGTTAATTACACAAATGGTCCCTTTGGTTTTACGACTTAACATTTTATGCACAACATTTCTTTAAAAAAGTTTCTAAAATGACAAACCAACCCTTAACTTAACTATCCTTAAATTTTTAAATATTTTACAACTATTTGTATTTGGCTCTTATAAGTAATTATTATTATTATTATTATTATTATTATTATTATTATTATTATTATTATTATTATTATATTATTATTGTTGTTGTTATTATTATTATTACAATTCAATTTAATTATTAGTTTTATTAAATTCTAATAACAACTAAGAAGTAAGCATAAATCATCCATAAATTCAAGATTGGCAACAATGACCCTTAAAGGAAATAACGAACTTAACTTTTGCTTAACAAAAATACGAGATGTTACAAAGTCTGTGAGAAAAAACTTGATCAGTAAGAGCAAGAGAAAAGCTAGAAAGACTCAAGAGATCAAGGGCCACTTTTGATTCTAGGCAGAAACAAGTTTTTATCTCTACAGGTTTGAAGTGATGAAGACTGAAGACATCAATCTAAACTCTGCTATAAAGAGTTCTGGTTCATGTTCAAATCATCCCAGAACCAAGAAGAAGGCTAATCTGTTATGTACCACTGCTACACAGCCTGGACCATCCATCTCCAAGAACAGTTCTCAGCCCAAAAGGACTGTCTCATCATCTGCAAAGATGAAGGTGGAGATGGGATGTTATCAAAATCAGTTTTGTCCTCAAAACAAGGCTCTTAGGAAGAAAAATATGGAATGTGTTATGTGTGAAAGTACTTCTCATCTTGCTAAGGATTGTCCATACAATTCAAGAGGTACTCTCCACATGACCAAGAAAGAGACTTCCAAGAGCTCTAAGAAGATTTCAGCTTCGGATGGAAAATATGTTTCCTTCAAAAGCTCCAAAATGAACAAGAAGGCAAGTGGGAAATTACCTTCGGAAGAAAATTTCGTCTCAAAAGAAAGGAATTCTTCCGAAGCACTAAAGTCTACTGTAGTGATAGCAAGATAGTAATCAAAACTTCCAAAGTCTCAAAAGCTTCCGAAGTATTGAAGGTCAAGTCCAAACTTCCAAAGGTGGTGTGGAAGTCAAAGAAAGACCTAGTGACTGAATGTTCTTCGTCAGCAACAGCTCAAGATCCTCAAAGCACAACTATTAGACCCATTACTATTGCATTACCTTCTGTTTCTTTTGATGAGCCCGAGACCAATAAGGCTTGGGTTTCCAAATGTAACTAATCATTTTCTTTGTGCAGCAACAACTCAAGACAAACAAGAACATCTGGATCATTGATAGTGGTTGTTCCAAGCACATGATAGGCAATAGGTCACTACTCCAGAACTTTGAAAGAATTGATGGAGCGCCAGTTGCTTTTGGAGGAGATGAAGGTGGTTACATTTTTGGAAGGGGCAACGTCACAAATGGTAAGCTTAGCATTGAGAAGGTAAACTTTGTCAAGGAGCTTGGGTACAATCTTTTGAGTGTATCCCAATTTTATGAT
The DNA here is from genome assembly GCA_025506515.1 of Flaveria trinervia. Taxonomy (NCBI): domain Eukaryota; kingdom Viridiplantae; phylum Streptophyta; class Magnoliopsida; order Asterales; family Asteraceae; genus Flaveria; species Flaveria trinervia. The sequence continues at coordinate 56,316,765 of CM046447.1, read as the reverse complement.
TAGAGTCATAACATGCTCTTCACTGAGCATTAGTGCATTGTCCTCAAGCCAGGGGTGGTCATTCCTCATGATCATATTCTGCTTAGAGCCCCCAGGAAATGGAACATGTACAAGATAGATTTGCAAGAGACATCTCCCTCTAGAGAAGTCTCATGCTTTCTATCTAAAGCCAATAATGATGAGTCTTTCCTGTGGCATAAAAGAATGTGCCATGTAACTTTAAGAACATGAATAACTAACCAAGAATGATTTTGTAACTGGAATGCCAAAGAAGAGTTTACAAATGATGATCATTGTTTTGCATGCCTGAAAGGGAAGCAACATAAGGTATCTCATAAGCCTAAGCAAAGAAACTCCATCACTACACCCCTACGCCTGGTACATATGATCTCTTTGGCCCCACCAGTGTAATGAGTCTAGGAAGGATTTCTTATTTTTTGGTTATCGCAGATGACTTTACAGATTCACTTGGATTTTCTTCCTTAGAACTAAGGATGAGATCCTTGAGATTCTGAAAATTTTCATCTTAAAGATTACGAATCAATGTGATCACAAGGTCAAAACCATAAGATGTGATTAAGAAACCAAATTCAAGAATCAAATCCTTGATATATTTTGTGATGAAAAGGGTATTACAAGACAATACAATTCTCCCAGGACTCCTCGGCAAAATGGTGTTGCTAAGAGGAGAAAGAGGACACTGATTGAAGCTGCAAGAACCATGTTGTCTGACTCTAAGCTGCCCATCACCTTTTGGGTAGAGGCAGTCAACACTCCCTGCTATGTGCAGAACAGAGTTTTAGTGGTTAAGACTCATGGCAGGACCCCTGATGAACTTTGCACAAGAGGAAACCTTTCATTGGTTTTCATAGTCATTTGGATGTCCTTGCACCATCTTTAATACCAAAGTTCAAATTGCCAAATTTGCTGAGAATTCAGATGATGGACACTTTATTGGATACTCTTCCTAAGCTAAGGCTTATAGAGTATACAATCTCAGAACTAGAATTGTTGAGGAGTCGGCCAATGTGACTTTCAATGAACACACATCATGTGTGGCTGGTTCTAGTCTTGATTGGCTATTTGATCTTGATTTAGTTACCAACTATTTTAACAAATCTTATGAGAATGTTTAAGGATCTACATATATCTTACCCACAGGTGATCCTGACCCAAGATTTGAGCTGAGAAGACCTTCAACTTACACATCTTCAGCTTCAGTTGTAACTACTTCTGTAAATGAAGTTTCTATCAGCACCACAATGACAAATTCAGTTGATACATCTAGGATGCCTTCAAATTCTAGCTCAAAGGCTACATAACCAGATAAGGACACTTCAAATGTAGAAGAACATGATGGTGGTGGTCATAGTGATTAGGAATTTCTTGATGCTGATAACCACTCCATAGATGACAACATCAATGATGTGACACACTCATTAGATCAGATTTCTCTTGATAAGTGTGTTGTTGTGGTAGGAGAAACATCAATGCTAGATCTAAATTTCTCTAATTTAGATCTCTCTTAGAAACTTGCTGTGATCCCTCAACTAAGGATTCACAAGTCTCATCCCACTACAAACATCATTGGAGATGTTGACTCAGGGATAAGAACAAGAGGACAAACCCATGAAGCAAATGTTTGTCTTCACTCTTGTTTCTTGTCCAAGATAGAGCCTAAGAAAATTGATGAGGCTTTGAAGGATGGAAGTTAGGGTGAAGCTATGCAATAGGAGATGTGATGTGCTCCAAATTAAACATAAAAATCCTATCAAAAGCACATCAATTATTCTTTAATATCTTCCTTAAAATGATGAATTGTACTGAGAATGTTAAATTGTATTTTTAGGTGTTTAAAAGGGCAAGATGAACAAAAGAACCATATTTAGCAAGAGATTGAAGTAATCTGAGCTTTCGAGTCCAAGCATGGGGCTGTGCCTTATTAAGCACGCCCCCATGCTTGCCAAAAACACACCCCCATGCTAAATTAACACACCCCGTGTTGGACATCTGATAGGACAAAAACTACTGTCCCCTAAAAGTAGACATGGGGTCGTGCCCTATGAAGCATGGGGCCGTGACCCCCTCCAACACGGGGCCCTGCCCCATTTAGCATGGGGTTGTGCCCGGCACAATCTACATGTACGAGCCGATCAACTTTCATAAGCATTGTACTAGCACAGGGTCGTGCCTTTTAGGCACGGGCCATGCTTAAACACTCTAGAAAGCCTATAAATAGTACCTAAGTTCACCCTTTTTGGTAAGGTTTGAAAGGAGAGTTACTATGCAGAACTCTCATGGGAATCAAGACTTCAAGGTCATTTGGAGGCTCGGGAGATGCATACAACACTTGGAAGAAGCTCGGGATCGTCTAAACATCATCCATTGTGGATTATCGGTTTGATTGTTTCATTTCACCGATGATTACATATCTATTTTCTTTGTTATCTGTTGTTATGTTCAAGCTCATTATGAGCTAAACTCTTTCTATCATCCTAATCAGATGAAACTTATGTAATTTGTGATGAACTAATGGTGTGATAAATATTATGTTAATGTTATGGTGGTCTTAGGAAAACTATTGATGGGTAGCATCTACATTTGAACAGGAAGTTATAAATTTATGGTTCGTGATTATGATTGTCATACAAAGTTGAAAACCGTATCAATAACTTTCATTTGCGAAACCGTCTTCATAATAAATCCATGGCTAATGAACTAGAAATGGTTATTAGAAATCATATCACCTTAACTTTCTGATCATTTGCGGGTTTCCTTTTATTAGTTTGAGAAATCTTCAGTATTGTTATGGTTTTCTAAAATTAATGATATGTTAGGAAGGAACTTGATCAACTCCCTTTTAACATTAAGTTATATTTTTAGAAATCATATGTCAAATAGGTCACAAAAGATTTACCCACATTACTAGGGCTTTGATCTAAGCAGTAAAACCCACCCTGACATGATCCTAGTCACTACGGCAGGAGGATAGACAAGAAATCATGTCAGCTCATCTTTATAAACATTAACATAATACATTAATCCATATCTTAAATTACAACACCAATTCATCACGGTTACATAAGTGGAGTCTAATTAGGATGATAACTTTTATTCCCCGAGTTCTAAATCAAACGCTTCAATCTTAGTTAACTGTATTTTTATTATTGTTTTTAACCCTAAAAATCTTTCCAATGCAACTTATCATTTTCTTTAACAAAAACCAAATCTGATAGTCAAACGTCAAGTTTGTTGAGTAAGCTAGGTGTGTCCACGGATTGATACTTGATTCTTACCAACACTATATTACCACACGACAGGTTCACTTGCCTTTTATGTGTATGGTTTAGTACTTGTAATAACCAATTAAAACTAAATTTGCGTGTAAAATATTTATCAAAATATATATACTATCTGCACCCATCAAGTTTTTGGCGCCGTTGTTGGGACACGGCGGTTTGAAAGACAAGCTAAATTTTTGACTATCTTGTATATAAATTGTTAATATATTTTTTTTGTTCAAACTTCATTTTATTTTTGTTAGATAGTTTGCCTTAGTTAGTTTATCTGCATTTGTGTGATTCAATTTAAGCCTTAGTTAGTTTATGCTTCTTTAAGTTAGTGTATGTCCGACTCGTCTAGTCCTGAACTTGTTTTGCCTCTTTCGGAACCCGAACGACTTTTCCGTTAAATATTGCCAAAAGATCACAATAAGCAGCACTAGTCATTGAAGAAGACATTTTGGACGGTACACCATCCGAAGGAGACATGGCTAACCAAGACGAGGTAATGAAGATGACACACTATGCCACACCGTCAATAGATGGTTACGAGTCTAGTGTTCTCCAACCAGAAATAGCGGCCAACAATTTTGAGATTAAGTCTAGTATTATCCAACTCGTAGAAAACTCTATTCAGTTCCATGGGTTACAAGACGAAGATCCTAATGCTCACATCTTATGATTCCTTCGTATCTGTGCTACCTTCAAAATCAACACTGTTCAGACAACGCCATTTGACTAAGGCTTTTTCCATTTTCACTTCGAGGCCGAGCCATCGACTGGCTTGATTCACTTCTGCCTGGTTCCATCACCACATGGGCAGAAATGCTGAACAATTCCTTTTGAAATACTTTCCACCTGATCACACTGCCAAACTACGAAGCATCATCACAAGTTTTCACCAAGACGACGATGAATCATTACACGCAGCATAGGAGAGATATAAAAGTCTCATTCGGAGATGCCCACATCATGAACTTGATCGGTGGCTGCAGTGTCAAACCTTTTACGATGCAATAAGTGGAGCCCACAGCAAGCGGTAGACCAAAGTACGGAGGAGATTTTGGAAGTGTCACACCAATAGAAGCATACCAAGCCTTAGAAAGAGCAACTAAGAAGAGCTTTGCTTACAATCCCTTAAGGACCAAGCCTTGGAAGTGTCTATTTCAATATGTTTGGTCCTAGAGTGCTGGACTGGATTTTTGACAATGCAAAGAGCTGAAGCACTATCCATTATAACGGAGTCTTAGTCTCTGTAATGCCATAGTCCAAAAGTTGATTCTGAAGCCAAAGTACTTGGATGTACACTTGCAGCAGCAATGTACTCGGCTTCAGCAGTGGATGTAGCAACAGATGTTTGTTTCTTACTCTGCCAAGAATCAACAGTTGCCTAGGAATTGACATCCACCAGAAGTTGATTTCCTGGTCAACTTACACCCTGCATAGTCACTATCAGAGAAAGCAACTAATTTACAAGAGTGCCCAGTGGAATACCATAAACCTAGAGATTGTGTACCTTGCAAATATCTAAAGATCCTCTTGACTGTAATCAGATGAGACTCTTTAGGTGCAGCCTGAAATCTACACAAACACATGTAGCAACATAATATCTGGTCTAGAAGCTGTTAAATACATCAATGACCCAATCATACATCTGTAAAGTGTTTCATCAACCACTTTACCTTTCTGATCTGTATCCAGTTGTGTGGTACTGCACATGGGGGTAGAACAGGGCCTACAGTTTTGTAAATCAAACTTTTCCAAAAGATCTTTTGTGTATTTGGACTGATGAATGAAAATTCCATCAGCCTTTTGTTTGACTTGCAAACCCAGAAAGAACTGTAACTCTCCCATGGCACTCATTTCAAACTTCTGTTGCATCAACTTTGTAAAGGCATCACACAACTGAGGATCAGAGGATGCAAAAATAATATCATCTACATAATTTGAACAAGTAGATTATGCTGCCTAGCTTTCTTAATGAATAAAGTCTTATCAATGGAGCCTCTAGTGAAATCATTTTCCAGAAGAAAGTTTGATAATGTCTCATACCAGGCTCTAGGAGCTTGTTTCAGCCCATAAAGAGCCTTATCAAGCTTATAAACCCAATTAGGATGTTTATTATCCTCAAAGCCTGGTGGTTGACATACATAAACCTCTTCTTTAATTTTCCCATACAAAAATGCACTTTTGACATCCATTTGAAAGACTTTAAGTTTTTGATAAGCAGCATAAGCTAAAACAATCGAATTGCTTCCAGTCTGGCTACAGGGGCAAAGGTTTCATCATAATCAATACCTTCTTCTTGTGCAAACCCCTGAACAACCAGTCTGGCCTTGTTCTTAACAATAAGCCCATTTTCATCAGTTTTGTTCCTAAACACCCATTTAGTGCCTATTGCACACTTACCTGGAGGTAGAGGAACCAGTTCCCACACTTGCTGTTTCTTGAACTGAAGAAGCTCAAGCTGCATGGCATCAACCCATCCATTGTCCTTTAAAGCAATGAGATAATTCTTTGGCTCTTGCTGACTGATGAAGAGAGCATAGAAGCAGAAATTTGACAATTGACTTCTTGTTGATACGCCAGCAGTGATATCACCAATGATTTGAGACATAGGGTGATTCTTCAGATCTTGATACACAATGAGATCTGTGCAAATGTTTGCAGCAGGTTCAGCAGCAACAGATGGTGATGGTGATTCATTTCCTTGAAACCATCAGTGGATGGTAATTCAAAGGAGGTTGAATTTGAAGAAATCTCATCAGCATTTGTTGTGGATGGTGCTACTGGAGCTACAGGAACATCAGGTCTAGCTGAATCAGGCAGTTGATCACTAAACCTGAAGAGGTGAGTACTGCTATCATCATCATCATCAGCACCAGCAGTACCACCCGGTGGTGAACTGTTGACAGGAGAAACAGCAGGAGTTTGATAAGGAACATATTGCAGTATGTCCAAATCAAATAGCTCCACAGGGCTTTGTGGAATCTTGTCCTTAGGAGATTCATTAAACTTACATGTAGAGTCTCTTCAACCATCTTTGTTCTGCAGTTGAAGACTCTGTATGCTTTGCAAGTTGATGAATAACCAACAAAGTACCCTGCATCCCCTTAGGATCAAATTTTTGGAGTTGATCCCGTGTGTTGAGAATGAAACAAAGACACCCAAATGCTCTGAAGAATGAAATTTGAGGGGCCAAATGATGAAGAACTTCATATGGAGTCTTCATCAACCTCTGATTTACTAGAACTCTATTCTGTATGTAGCAAGCTGTATTGACAGCTTCAGCCCAAAAAGTCATTGGCAGTCCAGAATCAGCCAACATGGACCTTGCAGCTTCAATAAGGGTCCTGTTCTTTCTCTCCACTACTCCATTTTGCTCAGGAGTTCTTGGGATGCTATACTGCCTCTTGATTCCCTTTGATAAGTAAAACTCATCAAGTGTGTGGTTTCTAAATTCAGTACCATTATCACTCTCACACACTTAACTGGTAGGGAATACTGCTTCTCAACATGTAACACAAAGTTCACAATAGACTGTGCAGCCTCATCCTTTGAATGCAAGAAGAATATCCATACAAATCTGGAGTAATCATCCACAATTACCAGACAGTATTTTTTCTTAGCCATACTCATCACTTTCACAGGACCAAAGAGATCCATGTGAAGAAGCTGTAAGCAGGCAGTGGACTTAGGTTCTTCTATGGAGGGAAATGAAGCTTTGTGTTGTTTTCCTTTTAAACAGGCAGTGCAGTTATCTTCACACTTGAACTCCATCATAGGCAATCCCCTTACTAAACCATGGTTTATCAGCTGATTCATGTTTTTGAGATTAACATGACCCAGCCTTCTATGCCATAGAATAGATTCTTGGGGGGAAGCCTTGGAAAATAAGCAAGGATGGCCTTTGAGATCTATTTTCTTGGAAAGAACAAGAATTAGACAAATTGTAACGAGAGAATATATTTCTGTAATAAGGAATGTTTCAATAATATGGAATATTTCTGATCAAATCATTCAAATATTACAATAGGTTGACACTCATTATATAGAGTGCAATCGCTGCTGTTATCACGGAAAGTGACAACTGGTAGATCTAATACAAAAATAACTAACTCTTAACAACTACTGAAATGTTCATAACTACTGAAACATATCAGAGTGTTAAGTACAAAATAAGAAACTACTGAAACTACAACGACTGAAGAACAGCTCTTCAGTCGTTTTACAAAACTACTGATAAATATAAAACAACCGATGAGCACAACAACTGAAGAAGTATTCTTCAGCTGTTGTGTCAAACTACTGAAAAGATGAAACATAAAACTACTGAAAGTAAACCGTCACAACTACTGAAGAAGACCTCTTCAGCTGTTGTGACAACGTCTGATACTTTGGTCTTCAGCACTTGTGTCTTCAGACTTTGTCTTCAGCACTTGTCTTCAGACTTTGTCTTCAGCACTTGTCTTCAGACTTTGTCTTCAGCACTTGTCTTCAGACTTTGTCTTCAGCACTTGTCTTCAGACTTTGTCTTCAGCACTTGTCTTCAGACTTTGTCTTCAGCACTTGTCTTCAGACTTTGTAATTAGCTGTTGTCTTCAGCTGTTGTGGTCTTCAGTAGTTGTTGTGACGTGTGTGGGACTTAAAGGTTTTTCTGATCCGGCTCATTGGTTCTTTTGGTCCAACAGAATTCAATTTTATTGATCAATGCTCAGCGTGCCTCAAAGGAAAACAACACAAATCGTCTCACAAAACCAAGCTGGTGAACACTAACAATACTCCATTAAAGTTACTTCACATGGATCTCTTTGGACCAACTCATGTAATGAGTAGGGGAAAGAAACAATATTGTTTAGTGATCATTGATGACTTTTCTCGATTCACATGGGTGTTCTTCCTGCTTCATAAAATGAAGAATCCCAAATCATTCAAGAATTTATCACTAAAATTGAAAATCAACTTGATCTCAAAGTCAAAATAATAAGAAGTGATGATGGTACAGAGTTCAAAAATGAAAATATGAGTTCCTTTTATGCAACCAAAGGCATTGCTCATCAATTCAGTGCAGCTAGAACTCCTCAACAAAATGGGGTAGCTGAAAGGCGAAATAGAACACTGATTGAACCAGCAAGAACTATGCTAGCCGATGCTAAACTGCCAATCACCTTCTGGGCAGAAGCAGTTAACACATCGTGCTTTATGCAAAATCGAACTCTGATTGTTAAAGAAAGTAACATGACACCTTATGAACTGATATTTCAAAGAAACCATTCATTGGATTCCTTAAATCATTTGGTTGTCCAGTCTCAATATTAAACACCCGTGATCATTTGGGAAAAATTCATCTAAGTCTGATGAAGGATTTTTTGTAGGTTATTCTTCCATCTCAAAGGCTTATAGAGTGTTCAATCCTAGACTAAACATTATTGATGAATCCACAAATGTTCAATTCAAGGAACATTCATTTCCCAAATCTATAAATGGTCCTGATTGGTTGTTTGATATTGACACTTTTACTAAATCATTTGACCAATTTCACTTGTCTGATGTAGGAAATATACATTCAAGTGATACTTCATCAACTGTAGAAAGAAGAGAAAATTATCCATTGATCCCACCTACATGTGATGAACATACGAATGAAGATGCTCCTCTTCAAGCTGATCCCATCAAACACTTGTCACAAAACCGTAGTGTTTCCTCTGAAGAAGGTCCAAGCCTGGTACCACTAAGATGACTTGTCACATGAGATCAGAAATCAAAAACAGGCTTCTCATCCAGAAGAAACTCAAGGTACTTCAAATGATGTAAGCAACCTCAATGCTGCTAAAGATATAGCAGTTACTGAAACAGAAATTGACAATCTTCATAATTCAACAACAATACAAGATGATTATGCCTCTGACCATAATGAACTGAATGTCTCCAATCTTGATGTAACTATTGCGGGTGACATCATTCCCACCACAAGAATACACAAGAATCATCCAGTTGAAACCATTATTGGTGATCTTAATGAGAGGGTAACAAGAAGCAAGTCAAGTATTGCAAACATCTGTTTGTTCTCATGCTTTCTATGTCAAACAGTACCCAATAACATCAAAGAGTCGGTTCAAGACAATAGTTGGATTGAAGCAATGCAGGAAGAATTGCTCCAATTCAAGAAATAAGAAGTGTGGCAGTTGGTATATCTTCTCGATGGACAATACCCTATCGGTACCAGACGGCTGTACAGGAACAAGACTGATGATAGAGGGATAGTCATCAGAAATTAAGCAAGACTAGTGGCACAGGGATACACTCAGGAAGAAGAATTGACTACGACGAGGTGTTTGCTCCTGTTGCCAGACTAGAAGCAATTAGAATCTTTCTCGCATATTCTGCGTCCATGAAATTTACTGTTTATCAAATGGATGTAAAGTGTGCCTTCTTGTATGGAAAGATTGTTGAAGAAGTCTATGTAAGTCAACCACCTGGCTTTGAAGATCCAGATTTCCCTCACAGAGTGTACAAGCTCGACAAAGCTCTGTATGGTCTTCATCAAGCTCCAAGAAAGTGGTATGAGACTCTATCATTCTTTCTTCTTGAACATGGGTATGAAAGAGGAAAGATTGATCAGACTCTCTTCAGAAGAATAAGGGGAAAAGACATGTTGTTAGTCCAGATCTACGTGGATGACATTATATTTGGCTCGACGAACAAACAACTCTACAAAGAATTTGAAGATCCTATGCATTCAAAGTTTCAAATGAGTGCTATGGGGGAACTCACATTCTTTCTGGGAGTGCAAGTCCAGCAAACAGCAGATGGAATCTTCATCAATCAATCAGAATATGTTGAAACCATGCTGAAGAAATTCCATTTTGCTGACTGTCAGTCTATCAGAACTCCTGTAGATACTAAAGTGAAGATTGGACCTGACCGTGAAGGAAAATTAGTGAATCAAACTCACTATTGATCAATGATAGGTTCACTTATGTATCTAACAGCAGTAGACCTGACATTATGTTTTGGTGTTTGTGTGTGTGCTAGATATCAAGCTGATCCAAAAGTATCACATGTGAATGCAGTCAAGTGGATATTCAGATATCTGAAGGGCAAACCAGCTCTTGGATTATGGTATCCAAAAGAAGAAGAATTAATCTTTATGCATACACAGACAGTGATTATGGAGGATGCAACTTCAACAGAAAATCCACTTCTGGCGGTTGTCAATTTCTTGGTCCCAGACTAGTATCCTGGCAATGCAAGAAGCAGACAAATGTGTCTGTGTCCACAGCCGAAGTTGAGTATATTGCTACTTCAGCATGTTGCTCTCAAGTTCTCTGGATTCAAAACCAGATGCTTGATTTTGATTTTAACTTTTTGCATACACCAATTTCTATTGACAACACAGCTGCTGTCTTTATAACTAATATCTAGTTCAGCATAGAAAAACAAAACATATTGAAGTTATATATCATTTTTTGAGAGATTGTGCTGAAAAGGGTTTAATCAAATTGATTCAAGTACCAACAGAAAATCAATTAGCTGATTTGTTTACCAAGGCATTTGAACCTAGTAGGTTTGAATTTCTGGTTCAGTCAATTGGCATGATTAACCTTGAGTAAAACTTTGAAAAACATCAAAATATTTTAAAACATCAGAAAAACCACAAAAAGAAATCAAGTCTTATGAAGAAAAGAATCTGGGAAATGATATAATTACAGTTGTTATATCATTCACTGTGCTTAATTTCAAAATGTAAAAGACTAAAATGACTTACCAGATATGTTGGTAGGCTCAACTTGGAAGAAAAGATACATGCAGTGATGAATTAAAGACATATTCAATTGTGAAACACTCATCACAAAGTACAGGTATGTATTGGCTTATCTGAATACATGTATGTGTAGTAACCTAAACACACCAGGTAATGATACTTTTGAAAGAAGTGATCTGCCCAAGACACATATTAAATTGATGTGGCTAGTGTGATATGATACAAGTCGGGTCATACCCAATAACAAGCCAAACAAACACCAATAAATATTTGTCCGTCGATGTGATCGTACGAATAAATATTAGCACCAATTAGAAACCGGGTTTTCTAAAACATTGCTTTTGTAAATGAACAAGATTATATATAGATAATTTGTTCATGAGAGATATTTGTTTCATTATTTAAATTAGTTAAACAATGACAAATAATAGTGTGTTATTGTTATAAAATTAAAAGGGGTTTAATTTTATAAAACATAAGGATGAAAGTGTACATTTTATAAAATGGAAAATGAGAGGCAAACTCCCCTTTGGGGAGTGAATTTGGCCGCCCCTAAGGGGCTTTGGGACTCTCTATATTTTTGTGATTGTTCCAAGCAACCAAAGGATTTACACTCTTCCAAAGAGAACACACCTTTCTCTCACACACACAAAGCAAAAGAAATTCTCGCATCTCTCTGTCTTGAACTCGATTTTTAGGGCTGAAAACAAGTTCATTTTCAGCCTTCAAGCAGGGATTCTTGGCTGGAAATCGACTTGGAAGAGAGTTTCCTTTAAGTGGGTGCAACACCACCTAGCAAATGGGTGTTTGGAGGAGCTTGGGGTATTACTTCTTGAGGATTTCTATTTGGAGTCTTGCCTTCAAGAACATCATCCTTCTCATCTCAAAAGAAAGCTTTGAAATGTAGTTTTCATTATCTTTCCCTGCTTATTTTGTTACTTACTTGTTCATGCAAATAGATCCATCTTAAAGGGTTTTATCAACGTAAAATGGTTTATGTAAACTTCTAACAAGATGTTAAAATGATTATCCGCTGCGTTTTATGTTTAAAATGGTTAAACAACTTTGATAAACTTGTTAAAATACCTTCAATGGCATCTAGAGCCGGTTGCATGGACACTAACTTCTTTAGATCATTTTGTGTCTTTTCTTGGGTTATTAGAAACCCTTGAACTCAAGATTTAGCTTGGTTTCTCTTGATTCAAGTTGGTTAATCTTATATGCATTGAGATGGCTTGAATCTTATGGTTTTAATTTTGTTAAAAATTTGAAAAATCCAATTTTTTTCATGATGCTGCTGTGCGACAGCAGTGTATAAAAAATATGTTTTTTGGATTTTTTAATTACATGAAACCATGCTTGAGTTGGATGATTTTTTTTGGATATGTTGTTTGGTTATGCATAACAAAGCCTTGACCTTGTGGATTGATGGATTGATTGTCATGTTTTATTCATTTGGTTATGTAATAATCTTATTATATGTTGAAAGTCTTGTTTTGTAATTTATTTATTCATTTGGTTTGTAATATATAGATTAGGAGTTTTTCCTTTATTAGAAAATTGTATTAGGATACATATTTTGTAAGGATGCTCAAGATCAAGATTTGAAGAAAAGATGGACAAAGAGGATGCTTGAAGATGTGGATTCAAGTGGGAGTCGTTTGCCATCCTTGTGTCATGTTCTTAACCCTTAGGACAAGACCTTTTGACACACTTGTTTTGGCTAACAAGTGTGCTCAATTTAGTACGCTTTGTTATGCATATGTGTATGGATTGTTTATGCTTGGTTGATTGCTTATGTTGATATTTGTTTTGAATATTTGAATATGATTAACAAACCGTCTATTAAAACATGCTATAACAAGAAATTGGTTCTCTAATCATTAAGCACAAATAGAATGGTTTTATAAAAGGTTTAATGATTGCAAAATAAATGGGTTTTATTTAAAAGACCAAATAGGGTACCATATGGTTGAATGCATACAATCATATGGTACATAGAGCTTTGAAAACTAAACTAAATCCCTTTTGAAACAAGTTTAAAACCATCCTTTTACACAACACTTAGGTTACTTGCAAACTCTTAGTGGGATAAAGGTCACCTAACCACTTTGAGGGAACTTGTAAATTGAGGTGAGATATCATGTTTGTGGGATAAAGGTCACCTAACCACTTATGTAGTAAACTCACACGTGTGTGTAAGTAGGACGACTTGATTTGTGAAATATATTGAATGGATCACCTAAAATATGTTTTACAAAGGTGTTGATGGGATAAACATGTCGTTTCAAACATAAGATGTTCAAACAATCCCATACCATTAGAAGTTGCAATAGGTTGCAATTGTCATTCATAACTACCTTGTTAATTTAAATAATGGGATAAAGGTCACCTAACCAATATTTAAAAAAATTAACGTTGGATTCTAAAATTTTATTTATTAATCGTCTATGAGACATAAAAGGGTATTAATAAATGAAATATTATTATATCAATGAATACTAAAATGGAACTTTGTAAAATCTTGTAGATGGCCGACAACAACAAAGCTAATACGATGTACCAAACCAAACAACCAATCTCTAAGGGCGATCCTTCAAAGGGATCGTCTAACACCTAACAACTTCATGGATTGGTACCGCAACTTGAGAATCGTTCTCAAGCAAGAAAAGCGGGCCTACATCCTTGATGATCCCATCCCCGATGAACCCAACGAGGAGGATGAAGGGGCCTATAACGATTGGGTTAAATATATGGAAGAATCCATCCAAGTCTTGCCTAATGTTAGCAAGTGTGACACCCGACCTCCAAAAGGAATATGAGCTCCATGGAGCTTATGACATGATAACCGAGTTGCGGGAAACATTCCAGCAACAAGCTAGGGTGGAGCGCTTCGAAACGGTTCGAGCGCTTCATGCCTGTCGGATGGAGGAATCCCAATCGGTTTCATCTTATGTTCTCAAGATGAAAAGCCAGATCGACCGCCTTCAAAGGCTAAATTGTCCTGTCTCAAAGGAGTTGGCCACGGATTTGATCCTTAATGTCCTAACTAAAAGGTTTGAGGCATTCGTCGTGAACTAAAACATGAACGGATGGGACAAGAGCATAAATGAACTTCATTCAATGCTCAAAACGGCCAAGGCGGGAATGGGTAAAAGGGTTTTACCCGTTCTCACCATCAATGAAGGTGGGAGGAAGAAAAGGTCTCAACCCCCTCCTAAGGAAATTGTTGCCAAAGGAAAGGGGCACGTTGGGGGAAAAGGGAAGATGGTTGTTAGGGCAGGACCTCCGAAGCCCAGGAGAAGAAGCAGAAGGTTGCTGCAAACCACCCATGCTTCAAGTGTGGTGAGATAGGGCATTGGATGAGAAATTGTCCAGTCTTTCTCAAAGAGTTGAAAGAAAAGGATGCGGGATGGGGGGCAAACCTCAGGTACAATTTACATGATTCATATTGATCTTAATATTACATCTTCTAACACATGGGTATTAGATACTGGATGTGGAACTCATATTTGCAATTTGTTGCAGGAGTTCAAAAGAAGTAGGGACTTCAATCAGGGGATGTTAGCCTCTTCATGGGCAATGGAACCAAAGTCAAAGTTGAAGCTCGTGGGGAGTACATCCTAAAACTTCCAAGTGATTTGGAAGTAACTTTGAAGAATGTTTTGTATGCTCCTAGTTTGACTAGGAACATTATTTCTGTTTCCCAATTAAGACATTATGGTTATGTATTATCTTTTGTTGAAAATGATATTCATGTTTCTTTAAATGATATGTTCTATTTTAAAGCTATTCCCACTATGGTATTTATGAATTGGTTCATGAAAATGACGGGTTTGAAAGAACACAAAACATAGTATAACCTTTTAATCTTTTCAGAAAACGCAGCGGATGTATAGGATTATAACAAGTTTATAATCTGAAATTTTGTGTTCTAAGTGTGTTTTAAGATGGAAAACAAAACCCAAATCAATAGGGACTTAAATATATGAATGGACAAGCTATGAACAAACATTAATGTACATAAAATCACAGCCATATGAGGCTGTGAATGGCTACCTTTCTCCAGCAGAAAAAACGACTTAGAGGAGTGTTTTGGATGCTTGAATCGACCAAGAACTCAATGTAGAGATCCTCAAGCTTCGTATACCCCAAGCACTATTACAAAACACCTTGTATGCTAGGATTGAACACCAAAATCAAGCTGCTAGAGCTCCTTCTTTCTGCCTGATTTCCGAAACTAGAGAGGGAGAAAGAGAGAGAGAGCTTTTGCATGTATATCTTTCAAATGGCTGGTTCAAGAGCAAAA
This sequence comes from Flaveria trinervia, assembly GCA_025506515.1. Classification (NCBI taxonomy): domain Eukaryota; kingdom Viridiplantae; phylum Streptophyta; class Magnoliopsida; order Asterales; family Asteraceae; genus Flaveria; species Flaveria trinervia. The sequence continues at coordinate 56,301,410 of CM046447.1, read as the reverse complement.
TTATAAGACCCCTTAATTATGTGTATCAATTTAACAAAGTGGTCCAATAGGAACACAATAAGGGGGCGGCCAAAAGGCTTTGAAAAGGGTTCCCCCCTTTTAAAATTAGACACATTACAATGTTACATGGTCTTATAACTTGGTATCTCTTAGTAAATGTATACAACTAACCAATTAATTGTATAACATATGTAGCCATTTAATTTGTAATGTCATCTAACTAATATAAAAATAACATTACAAATAATATAATTGAACAAAATATCCTAATAATTGTTCCATGTCATATGCAACTTGTTTAGAAAACCCATTTTCTAAATTGGTGTTAATATTTTATTGCATGATCACATCATCAATTAAATATTATTTGGTGTTTGCTAAGCTTGCTATTGGGTATAACCCGACTTGGATCATGACGTACTAACCACATCAATATTCTAAGTGTCTTGGGCACACAGAATCCTACAATCTCCCACTTGCCCAAGATTCATAAAAGATTGATGCAAGCAGTAAATACCGCCTAACAACGGTTACTACCCTTAATACGCATGACTTATAGCCATTCAATAACATCATCCCTTTCAAGTGCCCTACTTGAAAAGATTTAGGTGAATTAATCATTTATCCTTTTGTTACAGATGTCATGTTAAATCCAAGGACACAGAATGATCATTCCTTGTTGATTTAACTTAATCAGGCCTTAGACATCTAACTCTCAACGAATAAGAGGAACAAATTCCATCTTGACTACATACGTTTTCACAAACACCTCGTGTTATACCTGAACATATCCTTATGTACTGTCCACTATTTCAGGACAGTGAAGAATAGGCTCAAGGTGTAATACTGGTGAATATCAAAACCCATATATATCTCAGGTCGGAGGATACCAAATGATATTCGCCTTTACTCAAAATTACTTATGATCAATCAATAAGATTCCATGTAGTAAAATTTGAGATGCGGGTTAGTCCAATATTTGTATCCCACAAATATCTATGAACCTTGGTAGCAACCCATTGCTCTATATTCATCCTTATGAATATCAACCAATCCAAGTTCATAATAGTCTTACCTTCAAACTTGTTCCCACAAGTGTGAACGACTACGGATATTTAGAGTAAACATTTTACTCATGGATTAAACATGCTAAATTGGAATATTTTTGAAGCATTATAACCAAATAATTTTACTCAAATAATAGAAAGTTCCACATATCCAAATACAAAATTTATAGATCAAATCCAATCACTAGTATATCGAAGTCCCATGGCACAAGTATGACATTCATGCTTTGCCTTTTCAAGGAGCTTCGTGAGAGGATCCGCAACGTTTGATCCGTGTGAACTTTGCGAATACATATCTTTCCTTTTTCAACTTCATCTCGTATGTAGTTGAATCTCCGCTCAATATGCCTAGTCTTTTGATGAGCACGGGGTTCCTTGATTTGTGCAATCGCACCCTCGTTATCAAAAGATCTCTAGGGGGTCCTGAATGGAGGGGACAACCCCTAGATCGGCAATGAATTTCTTTAACCATGCAGCTTCTTGAGCTGCCAATGAGGCGGCGACATATTCTGATTCTGTAGTTGATAGAGCCACCACATCCTGCTTGGAGCTCTACCAAGAGACAGCTCCTCCATTCAGAATGAAAATGTATCCCGATTGTGATCGTGAATCGTCACGATCGGTTTGGAAACTTGCATCCGTGTAACTTTTACAACGAGTTCCTCGTCACCAGATCCATAGATCAGGAACATATCTTGTCCTCCTTAGGTACTAAGTATGTTCTTAACAGCCATCCAATGACTGTTTCCAGGATTCTGCTGGTAACGGCTTGTCATGCTTAAGGCGCATGACACGTCCGGTCGAGTGCATATCATTGCATACATGATGGATCCTATAGCAGATGCGTATGGGATTGCCTTCATTTGTCTTGCTCATCCTTTGAGCTTGGACATTGAGTCGTACTCAACATCGTTCCTCTTTGAATAGGTACGGTACCTTTCTTAGAGTTTTCCATCTTGAACCTTTTCAAGATTTTATCAATATATGCACTTTGATTCAAACCAATCAACCGCCTTGATCTATCCCTATAGATCTTTATTCCCAGAATATAGGCGGCTTCACCAAGATCCTTAATGGAAAAACAACTTCCAAGCCAGGTTTTTACACCTTCCAAGGTTGGAATGTCATTTCCAAATAGCAGTATGTCATCAACATACAATACTAGGAAAGTTATTGTGCTCCCACTAGCCTTCTTATACACACAAGCCTCATAGCGTTTTGATGAAACCAAATTTCTTTACTTCCTCATCAAAACGGGTGATTCCAGCTTCTCGATGCTTGTTTTAATCCATAGATTGATTTCTTTAACTTGCATACTTTATTAGGATGTATTGGATCGACAAAACCTTCAGGGTGAACCATATATACATCTTCCTCAAGATATCCATTTAGGAAAGCGGTTTTGACATCCATTTGCCAAATCTCATAATCATAATGAGCAGCTATGGCAAACAATATCCTTATAGACTTTAGCATCGCAACAGGTGAGAAGGTTTCATCATAATCAACCCCTTGAGTTTGAGTGAAACCTTTTGCTACAAGTCTAGCTTTATAAGTATCCAAGTTTCCATGCATATCGGTTTTCTTCTTGAAAACCCACTTACTTCCAACTATCTTGGATTTAAGAGGTGGTACAACCAAGTCCCATACTTGATTGTCATACATGGATTGCATCTCAACGTTCATGGCTTCAAGCCATTTGTCACAATCCGTGTTGGACATTGCATCATGGTATGTGGTTGGTTCATCAGAATCTATCACATAGCATCCATCCATGAAAAATCCATATCTTTCAGGTGGATTACTAGTTCTACCACTTCTGCGAACGTGTGTGTGTATTGATCAACCACTTGATCATCCTTAACATCCTTATGTTGAGTGCTAGTTTCAACCAAACGTGCATCGGGCTGTGGTTCTTGATCTTCCTCAAGATCCACTGTTCTACTGCTAGCTCCTTCCATAAGGACTTTGCTTCTAAGAACTCACCCTTTCTGGCAACAAACACCTTTTGTTCCATTGGATCATAGAAATAATATCCCATAGAATCTCTAGGATATCCAATAAAGATACACTTGGTGGATCGGACATCCAATTTGTTAGGGGGGGAGTCTTAACATAAGCCTCACATCCCCAAACCCTTAAGTACGATAGGGATGGAACTTCCATGCCATATCTCAAAAGGTGTCCTTTCTACCTTTTTGGTTGGGGCCATATTAGAATACGGGCCGCGGAGAGCAGAGCGAAACCCCAAAATGATAGAGGTAATGTGCTTCTAGCCATCATAGATCGGACCATATCCAATAAGGTTCGATTCCTCCTCTCAGACACACCATTATGTTGTGGTGTTCCAGGTGGAGTGAGTTGTGAGACAATCCCGCAACTCCTAAGATGATTTTGAAAGGTATCACTTAGGTATTAACCTCCTCTATCGGTACGAAGAATTTTAATTGACTTGTTGAGTTGATTTTCTACTTCATTTTGAAGATTTTGAACATTTCAAAAGCTTCGTCTTTGTGCCTTAACAAGTACACATACCCATAGCGACTATAATCGTCGGTAAAGGTAATGAAGTATCTTTCACCATTCCTAGTCATTGGCTTAAAAGGACCACATACATCCGAATGTATGATTCCTAATAAATCTTTTGCCCTTTCGGTAGTTCCATTAAAGGGTGCCTTAGTCATCTTACCTTGTAAACAAGACTCACAAACATCAAATGAATCACATTCATTTGTTTTTAAAAGACCATTCTTTTGAAGTGTTGTAAACGTTTCTTGTTTATATGACCAAGACGACAATGCCAAAGATAGGTATCACTTAAGTCCAACTTGAGTTTCTTGGTGTTAGTTTGGTACAATGAACTATTTAAAGTATTTTCATGAACCAATTCATAAATACCATTAATTGGAATAGCTTTAAAATAGAACATACCATTTAAAGAAACATGAATATCATTTTCAATAAAAGATAATACATAATCATAATGTCTTAATTGGGATACAGAAATAATGTTCCTAGTCAAACTAGGAGCATACAAAAATTCTTCAAAATAACTTCCAAACCACTTGGAAGTCTCAGGATGTAGTCTCCACGAGCTTCAACTAAGACTTTAGTTCCATTTCCCATGAAGAGGCTAACATCCCCTTGTTTGAAGTCCCTACTTCTTGTGAACCCCTGCAACAAATTGCAAATGTGAGTTCCACATCCGGTATCCAATACCCATGTGTTAGAAGATGTAACATTAAGATCAATATGAATCATGTATATTGTACCTGAGGTCTGCCCGGCATCCCTCTTGGCTTTCAACTCTTGGAGATGGACAGGACAATTCCTTGCCCAATGTCCAATCTCCCCACACTTGAAGCATGGGTCATTTGTAGCAACCTTTTGCTTCTTCTCTTGTGGTTTGGGTGGCACCCTTGCCACCCCTTTCCCTTTCCCCAAGCGGGTCCCTACCCTTGGCAACCTTTGCCTGGGTGCGGGACGAGGCCTTTTGTTGTTCCCACCTTCATTAATGGTGAGAACGGGTAAAACCCTTTTACCCATGGCCGCCTCGGCCGTTTTGAGCATTGAGTGAAGCTCACCAATGCTTTATCCCAAGCATTCATGTTGTAGTTCAACACGAATGTCTCGAACCTTTTGGTAAGGCCATTGAGGATCAAATCCGTGGCCAATTCCTTCGAGACGGGACAATTAAGCCTCTCGAGGCGGTCAATGGACTTTTCATCTTAAGTACATAAGATGAAACAGATTGATTGTCGTCCATACGACATGCATGGAGCGCTCGAACCGTTTCGAACCGCTCAAACCTTGCTTGCTGTTGGAACGTTTCCTTCAGCTGGGTTATCATGTCGTAAGCTCCGTGATGTTCATACTCCTTTTGGAGATCCGGAGTCATGCTCGCTAGCATGAGACAAGACACTTGGACGGAGTCCTCAGTGTATTTCAGCCAATCGTTAAAGGCCTCCTCATCATCCTCGTTAGGTTGATCGGGGACAGGGTCGTCTAAAACATACGATCGTCTCTCTTGCTTGAGAACAATTCTCAAGTTTCGATACCATCGATGAAGTTGTTATGGTTTAGACGTTCCTTTTGGAGGATCGCTCGTAGGGATTGGTTGGACGCGGATGAGTTATCGGAATTATCATTATTAGAGGCCATCTACAAAATTAACAAAGTTTTATTTAGTATTTTCGATATTGTAATTTTAATAACAAATGTCTTACGAGACTTTTCATATTAAAATCTAGAACCCAATATTACATTTAAATTGTGGTTAGGTGACCTTTATCCCACGTTTTAAATTAATAAGGTGGTCAACGTTTGACGATTGCAACCATTTGCAACTTCTAGAGGTATGGGATCGACTCTTGAACATCATATGTAAGTCGGCATGAAAATCCCATCAACACCATTTGGAAACCACATTGTAGGTGATCCATTTAACATGGTTTGCAAATCAAGACATCCTACTTACACCCACGTGTGAGTTTGCCAAAACAAATGGTTAGGTGACCTTTATCCCATAAGTAAGGCATTCTCACCTCAAATCACAAGTTCTCTCAAAATGGTTGGGTGATCTTTATCCCACTAAGAGTTCCAAGTGACTCAAGTGTTGTGTAAAAGGACGGTGTTGATCTCGTTTTAAAAAATTTTTAGAGATTTCTTAATTCTAGTTTAGAAAACTCTATGTACTTGTATTTGTATGCTTTCAAATACAAGATACCCTATGGTCCTTGATTAAAACCAATTTTAATCTTTAAAATCATTAAACCATTTTAATAACTTTTATTAACATTTAAGAACCAATCATTTTCAGCTTGTTAAGATTGTTAGTTAGTTTGCTTGAATATCAAATATCAACCAAACAATCAAGACAACAAACAATCAACCAAGCATAAACATAAACAATCATATGTGCATAACCATAGCCCTTATGTTGACAACACTTGTTTGCCATCACAAGTGTTGTCTATGGTCTTTCTAAGGGTCAAACATATCATAAAGGTTCCATGAACCTCCCACTAGAAACCACATCCAAATGCTCCATGTTTCTTGTGTCTTTGTGTCCATCTTTGGGTCTTGATCTTGTACATCTTCCTTTTACAAAATTGTATCCTAATACATTTTTCTAGTAAAGGAAATGAACTAATCTATTATTACATAACCAAATGAATGAATAATTACAACCCAAATGAATAAACACAAATATTACAACCAAAATGAATGAATAAAACAACCACATGAAACATCCAAACACAAGGCCACAAGCTAGGTTATGCACTTTAACAACCAATGATCATATCATCTATACAATAATGAAAACCCCATTTAAAACCCCAAATTTCAGCCAACATAAACTGAAATTTTGGGTTTTAATCATTGTCCAAACAACCAACATTTCAACATACATATCTTTCAAGGTTTAATCACAAGCATGTGTAATGTAACCTTGAAAGTGGGGATTTCAACAAGATATAATGTACCAGCCCAAAAACAGCCTATAACATATCTAATATCATCTTTTAAACCAATTTCAAAAGATGAATCAAGCAAGCCATCCATATAACCGGCTCTTGATGCCATTTACGGGTTTGAAAGAACACTAAAACATAGTATAACCTTTTAATCTTTTCAGAAAACGCAGCGGATGTATAGGATTATACAAGTTTATAATCTGAAATTTTGTGTTCTAAGTGTGGTTTTAAGATGGAAAACAAAACCCAAATCAATAGGGATCTTAAATATATGAATGGACAAGCTATGAACAAACATTAATGTACATAAAATCACAGCCATATGAGGCTGTGAATGGCTACCTTTCTCCAGCAGAAAAAAACGACTTAGAGGAGTGTTTTGATGCTTGAATCGACCAAGAACTCAATGTAGAGATCCTCAAGCTTCGTATACCCAAGCACTATTACAAAACACCTTGTATGCTAGGATTGACACCAAAATCAAGCTGCTAGAGCTCTTCTTTCTGCCTGATTTCCGAAACTAGAGAGGGGAGAAAGAGAGAGAGAGCTTTTGCATGTATATCTTCAAATGGCTGGTTCAAGAGCAAAATTATAAGACCCTTAATTATGTGTATCAATTAACAAAGTGGTCCAATAGGAACACAATAAGGGGGCGGCCAAAAGGCTTTGAAAATGGGTTTCCCCCCTTTTTAAAATTAGACACATTACAATGTACATGGTCTTATAACTTGGTATCTCTTAGTAAATGTATACAACTAACCAATTAATTGTATAACATATGTAGCCATTTAATTTGTAATGTCATCTAACTAATATAAATAACATTACAAATAATATAATTGAACAAAATATCCTAATAAATTGTTCCATGTCATATGCAACTTGTTTAGAAAACCCATTTTCTAAATTGGTGTTAATATTTTATTGCATGATCACATCATCAATTAAATATTATTGGTGTTTGCTAAGCTTGCTATTGGTATAACCCGACTTGGATCATGACGTACTAACCACATCAATATTCTAAGTGTCTTGGGCACACAGAATCTACAAGAAAAATACTTTAAATAGTTCATTGTACAAAACTAACACAAGAAACTCAAGTTGGAGTGGGATACCTATCTTGGCATTGTCGTCTTGGTCATATAAAACAAGAAACATATACAAACACTTCAAAAGAATGGTCTTTTAAAAACAAATGAAATGATTCATTTGATGTATGTGAATCTTTTACAAGGAAAAATGACTAAGGCACCTTTAGTGGAACTAACAAAAGGGCAAAAGATTTATTAGGTATCATACATTCGGATGTATGTGGTCCTTTTAAGCCAATGACTAGGAATGGTGAAAGATACTTCATTACCTTTACCGATGATTATAGTCGCTATGGGTACGTGTACTTATTAAGGCACAAAGATGAAGCTTTTGAAACGTTCAAAACTTAAGAATGAAGTAGAAAATCAAACTCAACAAGTCGATTAAAGTTCTCGCACCGATAGAGGAGGTGAATACCTTAATGATGCTTTTCAAGATCATCTTAAGAGTGTGGGATTGTCTCAGAACTCACTCCACCTGGAACACCACAAAATAATGGGTGGTCTGAGAGGAGGAATCGAACCTTATTGGAATGGTCCAATCTATGATGGCTAGAAGCAAATTACCTCTATCTTTGGGGTTTCGCCTTGCTCTCCGAGCGACCCGTATTTTAAATATGGCCCCAACCAAAAAGGTGGAAAGGACACCTTTTGAGATATGGTATAGAAGAGTTCCATCCCTATCATACTTAAGGGTCTGGGGTTGTGAGGCTATATTAAGACTCCCACCCCAAACAAATTGGAAGTCGATCCACCAAGTGTATTTTTGTTGGATACCCTAGAGATTCTATGGGATATTATTTCTATGATCCACTGGAAAAAAGGTGTTTGTTGCAAGAAAGGGTGAGTTCTTAGAAGCAAAGTCCTTATGGAAGGAACTAGCAGTAGAATAGTGGATCTTGAGGAGGATCAAGAGAACAATAACCCGATGCACGTTTGGTTGAAACTAGCACTCAAAAGGATGTTGAAGATGATCAAGTGGTTGATCAATACACACAAAACGTTCGAAGAAGTGGTTAGAACTAGTAATCCACCTAAAGATACGGATATTTCATGGATGGATGCTAGTGGTAGATTCAGATGAACCAACCACATACCATGATGCAGTGTCCAATTCGGATTATGACAAATGGCTCGAGGCCATGAGCGTTGAGATGCAATCCATGCATGACAATCAAGTATGGGACTTGGTTGTACCACCTCTTAACTCCAAAGTAGTTGGTAGCAAGTGGGTTTTCAAGAAGAAAACCGATATGCACGGAAACTTGGATACTTACAAGGCTAGACTTGTAGCAAAGGGTTTCACTCAAACTCAAGGGGTTGATTATGATGAAACTTTCTCACCTGTTGTGATACTAAAGTCCATAAGGATATTGTTTTCCATAGCTGCTCATTATGATTATGAGACTTGGCAAATGGATGTCAAAACCGCTTTCTGAATGGATATCTTGAGGAAGATGTCTATATGGTTCAGCCTGAAGGTTTTGTCGATCAAAAACACCCTAATAAAGTATGCAAGTTAAAGAAATCAATCTATGGATTGAAACAAGCATCAAGAAGCTGGAATCACCGTTTTGATGAGGAGATCAAGAAATTGGCTTCATCAAAACGCTGATGAGGCTTGTGTGTATAAGAAGGCTAGTGGAGCACAATAACCTTCCTAGTATTATATGCGATGACATTCTACTGTTTGGGAATGACGTTCCAACATGGAAGCTGTAAAAGCCTGGCTTGGAAGCTGCTTTTCCATTAAGGCTTGGTGTGAGCCGCCTATTCTGGGAATAAGATCTAGAGGGATAGATCAAGGCGGCTGATTGGTTTAAATCAAAGTGCATACATTGACAAAATCTTGAAAAGCTTTAAGATGGAAAACTCTAAGAAAGGTATTGTACCTATTCAGAGAGGGACAATATTGAGTACGACTCAATGTCTAAGCTCAAAGGAGGAATAGAATAGAATGAAGGCAAACCCATATGCATCTGCTATAGGATCCATCATGTATGCAATGATATGCACTAGACCGGACGTGTCATGCACTTTAAGCATGACAAGTAGATACCAGCAAAATCCTGGTGATAGTCATTGGATGGCTGTCAAGAACATTCTAAAATACCTAAGGATGACTAAGGACATGTTCTTGATCTACGGGACTGGTGAAGAGGAACTCGTTGTGTAAAGGGTTACATGGATGCGAGTTTCCAAACCGATCGAGATGATTCATGATCTCAATCGGGGTACATCTTTATCCTGAATGGGGGAGCTGTTTCTTGGGAAAGCTCAAAGCAAGAAGTCGTAGTGTTGTCCACTACAGAGTCAGAATATAGCGCCTCTTCATTGGCAGCACAGGAAGCTGCATGGTTGAAGAAATTCATAGCGATCTAGGGGTAGTCCCTTCCATTCAGGATCCTCTGGAGATTCTTTGTGATAACGAGGGTGCGATTGCACAAATCAAGGAACCTCGTGCACATCAGAAAAACAAGGCACATTGAGCGGAGATTCAACTACATAAGGGATGAAGTTGAAAAGGGAAAGATATGTATTCACAAGGTTCACACTGATAAAAACATTACGGATCCACTCACAAAAAACTCTTGAAAAGGCAAAGCATGTAGGTCATGTTTGTGCCATGGGACTTCGATATTCTAATGACTGGATTTGATTTTATTTTTTATTATTGGAACTTATGTTATTTAACTTAATTATATGGTATAACTTTCATTTGTTCTTCTATTTTAGCATGCTTGAAATGCGTGAATAAGTAAGTTATTCTCAAACGTACATAGTCGATCATACTTGTGGGAACAACTATGATGTAAGACTATAATGAACTTGGATTGGTTGATATTCATAAGGTATGAATATAGAGCAAGAGGTTGCTACCAAAGTTCATTGATATTTATGGGATATAGATATAGGACTGACCCGCTCTCAATTATTTCTGCATGGAATCTTTGTGATTAGTCATAAGAGATATTGAGTAAAGGCGAATATCATTGCATCCTCAGACCTGAGATACATATTGGGTCTTGATATTCACCAAGTATTGTACTTTGACTTAGTTTTTACTGTTATGAAAGATTGGCAGTACATAGGCTAGGTTCAGGTATGATATAAGGTGATTGTGAGAGACGTTATATAGTCAAGATGGAATTTGTTCCTCTTATTTGTTGAGAGTTAGATGTCTAAGGCCTGTTAAAGTTGAATCATCGGAGAATGACAATCCTGTGTCTCTGGATTCAACATGACATCTGAAACAAAAGGATAGATGATTGATTCACCAAAAACATTTCAAGTAAGGTACTTGAAGAGGATGATGTTATTGAATGGCACTTAATCATATACACTAGGGTAGCAAACCGTTGCTAGGCGTTATTTGCTGCTTGCATCAATCTACTATGAATCTTGTGCAAGTGGGAGATTGAAAGAAGTGATCTGCCCAAGACACATATTAAATTGATGTGGCTAGTTGATATGATCCAAGTCAGGTCATACCCAATACAAGCCAAATAAACACCAATAAATATTTGTCCGTCGATGTGATCATACGAATAAATATTAGCATCAATTTAGAAACCGGGTTTTCTAAAACATTGCTTTTGTAAAATGAACAAGATTATATATAGATAATTTGTTCATGAGAGATATTTGTTTCATTATTTAAATTAGTTAAACAATGACAAATAATAGTGTGTTATTGTTATAAAATTAAAAGGGGTTTAATTATTAAAACATAGGATGAAAGTGTACATTTTATAAAATGGAAATGAGAGGGAAACTCCCCTTTGGGGAGTGAATTCGGCCGCCCCTAAGGGGCTTTGGGACTCTCTATTTTTTTGTGATTGTTCCATGCAACCAAAGGATTTACACTCTTCCAAAGAGAACACACCTTTCTCTCACACACACAAAGCAAAAGAAATTCTCTCATCTCTCTCTCTTGAACTCGATTTTTAGGGCTGAAAACAAGTTCATTTTCAGCCTTCAAGCAGGGATTCTTGGTGGAAATCGACTTGGAAGAGAGTTCTTTAAGTGGGTGCAACACCACCTAGCAAGTGGGTGTTTCGAGGAGCTTGGGGTATTACTTCTTGAGGATTGCTATTGGAGTCTTGCCTTCAAGAACATCATCCTTCTCATCTCAAAAGAAAGCTTTGAAATGTAGTTTCATTATCTTTCCCTGCTTATTTTGTTAGTTACTTGTTCATGCAATAGATCCATCTTAAAGGGTTTTATCAACATAAAATGGTTTATGTAAACTTCTAACAAGATGTTAAAATGATTATCCGCTGCGTTTTATGTTTAAAATGGTAAAACAACTTTGATAAACTTGTTAAAATCCCTTCAACTTTATGAATCTCTTTCACCATATCATGTTTCATCTTGTTTGTTGAGCAAAGACCTGATGAAACTTGCACATAGTGCAGATGGCATGATCCAAAAGATTCCCAATGTGGAACACATCCAAAATTGGATGAATTAACAAGTAATACTTTCCAAGTGAATGAACAAAGAATCCTATCATGGATCACCTTCCAAAGTGAAGTGAAAAGATCCCAATGAGAATCACATGAAAAAGGATCAAATTAAAAGAATCCTAGTGACGATTAGTGAATATGAGATCTCATGACTTAAGTAACCTGGTAAGAAAAGTTGTGACAAAATTCTACCATGCATTGTATAAGGAGGGTTGATCATTCCATGCTTATGTGTGTGAGGTACACATTGAATTATAAATCAACCAAAACGTGATAAAAGTTATTTGTATCAAAATATCCACCAGGTATGACTTTAAGAGGACAAACATACCTTCAATCTTCAAGTTCATAAATGTCCATTTAATCATAAAGGATGCACATGTGTAATGTAGATTGATACGATCCCTACAAAGAGATTTTTCTCTTCTAGTAATATTAATCAAATAGTATTCAAAACTTTTAAAATCTTTAAAGTTTCGCTCCAAATGTGGACATAAACTTTAGGGGGAGTAATTTAATTTTTTGAGTAAAGTTCAAATTTTTGTTTATGAACTCAACTTTGAAAAACAAAACAAAAGGAATTTTAGTTGGTGTTGTTGCAATAAGTCAACCATTATATCTCAGCTTATGCACATTCTTAGAGGCATGATAAGCCCAAGATCTGTCAAAATTGGGAAAATTGTATTAGTTGTAACATACAAGTCAATCCAAGCAAAAATTGACAACTCCAACAGCCAACTTCATAAGAAAAATCAATCAAGGACACCTCTTCACAAGATGAATAATCAAGTCAATCACATTAACTTTTGATTAAGTTCAAAAGGTAATGCAGGTAAGTGCATTAGTTAATGGGGGTGAAGGTAACCCATGCATATTACTATGCGGGTAACAACAATTTTTGAAGTGCAACTAATGCAGATAATGATTTTACTCTAACGCATTAGTGTGTGAAGTGAATGTGAAGTTTACTCTACCGCATTTGATGCAGTTAACAAATGCGTATGAACAAGTCTCTATCGCATTTGATACAGTGATGTGTTGACTTGTCAACCGCATTTGTAGTTGTACACATGGAACTTGTTCTATCGCATTTGCTACTGTACATATTTGGATATGGTAAAACAAGCCATTCAACCGCATTTGGTACAATGTTATTCCGCATTTACTACAACCCAAATGCGATAGTCAAAATTTTTAGTTTAACTTCCGCATTTGCAACAATATACAATGCGAGAAACAAAACTTCCGCTTTTATAATAGGGGTAATGCGGACAGTCAATCAAAAATTTAACCTTCCGCATTTGCTACAGTCACAAATGCGGATAACCGAAAGTAGTCAAATGCGGACTGTCAATGTCAAAAGTTCGTCTTCCGCATATGCTACAATAACAAATGCGGATCACCAAAATCAAATAAATTAACCTTCAACATTTGCTACAGTGTTGACTGTATCTGCTTGTAAACTTGTAAAATTTTTCAAATTGTATTATTTCACTATTTAAAGGAATTCGAACAGGTCGTTTAATACTTTTCAAATTTGAGAGAACTTATAGTGAGACGAGCGCAAAACTACAATACACCACCATCAATCATCATCATCATCACAGACATTCAAAGATTTTGTTGTGTTTAAACATTCTTGTCATCGATTCAGAACAACAGTCGTTTCAAAGATAAGGTATAACTTCAATAGATTTTGAAACCAAAACCTAAGTCTCGAACTGTTACCCAAATCGAACGATGAACCAGAAAATTATTGACGAACACCAAAATAAACTCATTAAGTGATGTAATACACATTTTCGATGTCAATAAACATGTAAATTGATAGGAATTCAACTAATATTGAAAACCATGATAACCATGTTACTTAGAAAAACAGAGAAGTGTGAAAAAGAAAGTGTGAAACAAATCAAAGTCACATTAACAAATCAAAGCAAAATTAAAGTAAAAATTGTGAACTAACACACATGTCTCTTGTGCAGATTACATGGCAAACCTTACATGGAGCAAGCTCCATAACGTCAGCGGTTATCTAAACCCCGATGTGCCTGAAGCAGAAGGTCTCAGAGATATGATAATATTCCTATCTACCACAAGGGTAGCATATGTCATAACAGTAAGACCAATAATCTATGAGAATCCCATTAGGTCTTTCCAGGAATCAGCTGAAGTGGTTGAAGAAAATGGAGTGAAAACTCTAACTGGCAAGATCAACACTGAACTCACTCTGAGAATCACAGAATAATCAGTTAGAAGATGTCTACAATTCAATGATAATGCAAATGATCCTCTTGAATTGGATGATAAGAAGATAACCACAATTTTCTCTGAAATTGGTTATGAAGGGAGCTATGAAGCCAAACAGATAGTCAAAGGATTAATGGATCTGCCCTGGAGATTCCTAATTCATATGTTCCAAATTTTCTGTCTAAAAGGAAAACAGGATGAAATGGCATTCCAGTCCTCACATCTTCTGCAATCTGTGCTCTCTGCACCAACAGAAAAATTAAACATGTCGGCATATGTATTCAATGGCTAATCTCCAACATTCAAGAAGGTTGAGATACAAGTTTCTAATGTACCCAGATTTATTTAATGTGTAATCATGAATCATTTCATGACATTGTTAATGAAGGACCAGTACTTAACATTCCTCATTATGATGCAAGATCCTATAAGTACATCAAGAAGAAGGACCTAAGGAACTTCTACAGTGGTGCCCCTTCACCCCTTCTTCCTGGATGTTTGAACAAATACACAAGCGGTCAAGCACAACCAATACCATAACCAATACCATCACCTATACCATCACCAATACCACAACCATACCATCCCCAATACCATCACCAATGCAATCACCACAACAAATACCACAACCTTCAACACAACCATCTCTTCAAACATTACCTCAACCATCATCACTTCCTTCACCACAACAAACACCACCAATGATCACTCAACCTACACCTACATCACCACATCATCAATCTCCTATATCACCACACCAATATCCTATTCCTCCTTACCAACCATTAGCATCATCAATTGATCACCCTGCTGAACCAGAAGGATCAACAAGTGCATCCAAATCATCTTCTAATGAGGAGGATCATCATGATCAAACCAAAGCTGTGAAAGAACCTTCTGAGGCTACTCCTTCTGAGAGGTATGCTGAATCAAACATCAATAGGGCTGATGAGAAAGATGAATTAATAACTGAGGTGTTACTCAAAGTAGAAAGGATGGAAAGAACACTAAACATGAGAGCAGGAATTATAAATGACAGAATCTGGAAATTGATGAGAAAGAAGGAGAATTGAAAGATCTTAAAGAAAAATATGCAGTTGAAAGAATGGAACAAGCCAAAGAGATTGAAAATTAAAAGCTGCACTGATACACTCAAAGAAGAAGTGAGTCGGCATATAGATACTCTTGAAATGCAAACTATTGCCATGAGGAACAAGAAAATATCATAGAGGAACAAGTGATATCATCTCAAACTAGAAAAGGAAATTGAGAGTAAGAACAAAGAATATCGAGCTTGAAATGATGATTAAAGAACTGATGTGAAGGATGATGATGAGAAAGAAGAACAAAGGTTGATGATGTGGACAACAATTTAATAGATGAGAATGAAGAACAAGTGGATGATGAAGGTGAAACTGAGATCAAAGACCGAGCTTAGACATGGTAGTGTATTCTGGAAACACTGGTCATTCATACCTAGAAAAGGGTGAATTTGAAGAACTCTTCAGTGCTTTGGATAGCTTTGCTTCTGAATAATTCAGCATTGATGATGATTTTTGGGAGTTCATAAACAATCAAAGAACTGAGGCAGAACCTATTGTATTTATTCCTAAATCACCAGTGCCATTAGAAAAGGAATTGTCTCTGCAAATTGTCTATGCCATATCATTAACTGAAGAACAAAAAGAGGAACTAAACGAAAGATATGAACAAGAAAGGAAAGAAGAAAACTGTACCTGAATAAAGTGAAATGAAGGATCAAGAGCCAATTCACCTGAAAAGGTCACTGAACCAGAAGATCAAACTGAAACCTCTAGCCCTCAACTTCAAAATTACTCACGAAAGAGGAAGTATCTGGCTGAAAAAGCTAAAGGCAAGAGACCAATAACTGAAGAAGAACCATCAAAGAAACAAAAAGATGACCCAAGAAGTTTAGCAACAATTGCTGAATTTTTGGAAGAACATGAACAGCAGAAGCTCTAAAACAGTTGGCCAGAGCATTGATTTAGAAGAAGGAGAAATTGCTGATGAAGATGAAGTTAAAAAGGATGGTCTCATGGACAGTCCTATTAAAGAAGAACAGTCAGTAGAAGATATGGTAACCAAAGCTCAAACTGATGACTTGATGATTAAAGCCATGTTTTTGATCAATCAAGGCTATAATCCTGATATAAGTGTTAGCAGTTACTTATGAGAAAATGAAAGAGGAGGAAGAGAAAGTGAAATTATTGCTTGATCCAACAATAGACACTGACTATGAGAAGACAATGACAAAGGACACTCCAAAACTCAAAGACTAATCCTTGAAGAAACCCACAAGGTATGAAATTCCACTACCAAGAGGGGTCCTCTACAAAAGCTTTCACAAATGAAGAAATCAACACATCCCATGAATAATTATTTCCTGATCCTTATAACATGTATGATAAGGAAATGAAGGAATATTCTCTCAAGTCAGGGATTCACAAAAAGAAAGATTGCCAACATGAAGACAAATTCATTAAGGGCTACAACACTTCAATTGATCAATGAAAAGAAAGATAAACTCAAGAAACTGGAAGAAGAGTTGATAAAGACCAAACCCAGAAATAGAATGTCAGCTGAAGACATGCTGCTGAACATAAAAGATCAAGAACTACTTGCCCGGTACTCCACAAATATCCTGAATGGTTTGCAGAACCATCTCAGTTGAAGCTGCAAGAAGGACTGACCACTGCTGAACTGATCAGAGGGGTATCTACTCCCAAGGGAAAAATAGATCAGAAGATAATAGCATGGAAGTATGATAGCACCTCGAACATGTTCATGGTGAGGAGAATCTCAGGGTAGTACAATTCTTCACAGATACTCAGCTCTAGTAAATGCCCTTGAGATTCATGATTTGAAGGAACTAGCTCAACTTGAACTGATCAATCATGCAGCTATGTACAGGGGAAATGAATTTGAGAATATACTTAGATGTTCAGAATGACAAACAACTTCAATTCATTAAAGACCATTGCTTAAGAAAAGATAAAACATTTGTCAATCCCCTGGATAAGAGAACAAAGTGGAAGCAGAGAAATAGTATTCCTGAGTTGAAGGTAAAGCCAACTGAGTCTTTAAAGTGGAAAGTAGTGTCTGGTACTCATTCTTCCACTCCTATCTCAAATGTGTACTATGATGAAAAAACCATTGAGCTGGTGATAGAATGGAAGGGGAGGAAAAGAAGGAGGAGTGACATTAGACTTGTAAAATGGATATGAAGTAAGACTACTGATGAATCATACATCCACTACATTTATACCAGGCACTTTAGGGAATTAAACAACAAATTGGGTGAACAAAGACATGCACTTCTTTTGAAATGCATCAAGTTGTTGAAACTAGCTATGACATAATAAAGATTAAAAGAGGCAAAAGAAAGAAGAAGAAAACACCACTGCAACTTGGAAACATTGTTAAGCTTGAAATGGATGTGGAAGGGAGTTTATTGATTCATAGAGATGGTCTTTCAACAATCTCCATATGGGAACCGATTTCTCTCAAAAAGTTACCAATGGAAGCCATCTACAACATGAGCAGAATGAAAAATACATGTGCTGAGTAGAGACAGGATGTCGAAGCAACTGATTTGTAAACATGATCAAGGCCATTCTAGATCCCACCAAAGCAGCATCATCTCCCTGGAAGACCCAGCTGAATCTTCACAACATCAATCACCTCCTAAACATTGAGGAAAACTAGGCTGTATAATCCTTAGGGGGAGTATTGTTGCACCCTGAAAGGATCATACATGCCAACTCAATGGGTGAATTGATGATTGTTCAGCTGGAATCCACAAGTCCAAGATGCAATGCGGATGAAGATATGCAAGAAAAATAACAAGTGTATCTTCGCATTAGTCAATGCGGAAGACAAAAATCTGATGCGGACAAGTGTTTACTCTTCTGCATTAACTAATGCGGAAGACACAATACTTATGCTGAACAAGTTACTCTTCTGCATTGACTAATACAGAAGAACAAAAGAAGATGCGGACAAGACTTTGATCATCAGCATTGACAAATGCGGATGACCAACCAAATGTGCACAAGTAATTGTTCATCCGCATTAACCAATGCGGATGACCAACTTACTAATGCTGATGATCAAGTGGA
This sequence comes from Flaveria trinervia, assembly GCA_025506515.1. Taxonomy (NCBI): domain Eukaryota; kingdom Viridiplantae; phylum Streptophyta; class Magnoliopsida; order Asterales; family Asteraceae; genus Flaveria; species Flaveria trinervia. The sequence continues at coordinate 56,282,914 of CM046447.1, read as the reverse complement.
AATGTTGATTAAGATTATCTCATCCGCATTTGTCAATGCGGATGAACAAGCAGAGATGCGGATCAAGACAGACTAGTTTCTGATGTAATAGGTCAGGGGTAGTTTAGTCATTTTGTAAAGTCATCTTGTCTTGTCTATAAATAGAATAGTTTACCTCGTACTGAGGTGACGGTTGATAGATAGAGGATTTTTGTTGTAATATTCTCTGTAATTTGTCAACATTCATATATCAATACAAACAGCATTTATGAGTAATTTTCTTGCTTGATTGTTCTTTGATTGTTTGTTTCCGCCACTCAATCATTGACTTGATTATCATATTCGATTCTCAGTAAGAATATCACTCTTACTAAAACCCAATCATGACTTTTAATGTATCATGTAACCGTAGGACCCCTAGGAAATGTAATTTTCAATTGGCTTGTGTTATTTAAATCTAGGACTTTTTTCGTATCTTTTCTGATGATTTGAAGTAATAAAACTTAACCGGGCAAATTGCGTAACGTGCGAAACGAAAAATGAAACAACAAAAAAACTGAAACCGATCAACATCACTTAAGCACGGCTCTGTGCCTAAGGAGGCACACCCCCATGTTCGACAAAAATTGACACCACCTGACAATTTTCAGCCTTTTATCTTGTTCCCCATCAATTGTGCATGTTAAAAACCGAGTTCATTGCCTACAAAGTTTGTATCCACCTCCATTTTCACCTTATTTTGCATTTTTCTTTCATATTTTCAAGAGTATTTGATCCAGAGGTTAGTATGTTAATTCATATGATTATGATAGTCATTTACATGTAGTTAGGTGATTAGGTCTTTAAACAACCGAAATCCTAGCAATTATGTGTAAAGACTTGTTCTTAAACGTATTATGGAATGCTGAATGCTTTTAACCTACTTGTTCATGTTTATTCTTGTAGTAGATTAGTGTTATTTATTTTGTTTAGTTAGTTCATTAGTTTGTTTTCTTTGTTAACAAGACTATTTCCATAATTCGTGGTGAAATCTTTGTTAATCATGTTCAAGTTACAAGAATTCACAAGTGGTGTTAAACACTATATATATATTTTGAGTATCTTGAATTATTAACAAGTGATTAGAATGTTAAATGTATAATATTTGATTTTTAAAGCAAGAGAATATTAACCCCATGCTTAATCAAAGGTTTACAAACAAAACCATGCGTGCTCGAGTCAAGATTTTATGCCTAACCATGTTAACTGCACCCCCACGTTTCATAAGACGCATCCCCATGTTCAACAATTTTTTTTTCTTGGATGATAAATGTTCAACTATTTTTTATCATGAGTTGAATCATTATGATGTTATGTCTTAAAAACGCATGGTATTCACTACCATCATGAGACTGTTCAAGAAATTTGTTTTGTATAGATTAACTTATTTTTAAAAATTTCAGGATCATGAGTCATCCCTACATACATTTTGAAGGGAGCCGCGAGAGATGAAGTCATGATAGACTTTTTATAGACTATTACAAAGGGTCGAAAGATCCCACTTACAAGCAGATGAAGAAACAATAGCGGTTGTCGGACAACTAGAAAGATATAATAAGTTATTGAGTGTTCAGTGGAAGTATTTATTCTCACAAAATAGACCTTCTGTTTATGAACTAACTCTTGATTTTTAGCATCTTTCAGATTTAGCATGAAAGACTCTGACCCTAGGGATGATAGTGTAGTTTCATTCAGAATTGCTGGACAAACATCCATTGCCTTGTTCGGTGTCTATCTCGGAATCTACACGGAACAAGAAATGGAGGAGGAAGCAATATCTGGAATGCCGGCGTACCATACCTTCTCGGACGAGGAAAGTAACAACGTGGAAAGTGGTGCAATGAGGAAAGCATTTTGGGAGCGGATTGGAACCGGAGGCTTCAACTCGAGTAAGACAAAAAGAAGTTAGATACGAGACCCGCTGATGTGATACATTCATGGTTACTTAGTCATTCCATAACAGCTCGTGGTCAAAGCGAGGGAGTTGTTAATTTGAGGGACTTGTTCATTTTATATTGTATGGTCAATCAGTTGCCATGTAATATTGGGTATTTGTTTTGTAATCTTTTTGTCATGAATACGATTGTAGGTGCTCCAACACCCATCTTGGAGGAAGCTATATTTTGAACTTATACGAGAGCTATGGTTATAACACTGAGGGAATTGAAGGAGATGTCGGGACTGTTAGACTTGAGCATTTGCACAAGTATGTACATGGTGACGAGCCTACCAAATGGGCAACCGAGATTCATGGAAAAGAAGGGACAAATCTGGGATCCGGCGGACCCTGAAGAAATAATTATGGACCTCGACATGCCAATACAGTCGGAAGGACTTGGAGCTGGATCTTCAAGTTCACGTACAAGGGAATTCCCAACCATGTTAGACCTTTATGAGTCAATCCAAACCACCAGCGACCATGCGAGCGATCATTTGAATTTGCCCAACGTGCCTTCAACCAAGTCAAAAATCTACATTCCTGAGTTGATGACCTGAGCAACGATGTCACGTACATCAGGAACCGAATGTACCATGAGTGGGGGGATATCCCACCACAATGCCCTTGAAAACCGTATCATTTTTGGGGACCCGACACAGTTTTTTCATGCCAATCTATCTTTTAATTTATGTCATTTTGTTTTTTTTATTTTGTGTGTTTAGGATTTTAATGCTTTCAATAAATTGGTGACATTTCAGGTGATCCCGAAGATTCTACCAAAACAAGGGCAACCAAACACAAGTGACAAATTCATCATTTTAGGGGAGTTATTTCATTACCCTTTCTTCATCTCGATTATGTTAATCACATTAAGGACAATTTGAATTTGAAGTGTGGGGATGGGAGTAATGCATTTGACTTTGCTAAAAAGGTTCATATTTAAAAAAATTTAGGAAAAGATCACTTAACTAGTAATTTTTGTGACAAGAAACCAAAATTTAATATAATTTTTGTTAATCCAAATTATAAATATACGTTTTCGGGAAATAAAGAAGTAAATTCATGATGTCCAAATAAAATTGAAAATGTTTTTGTTGTGATATCCTTATAAGCAATAATCTAATCTAGTAAAATACTTAATCATGTAAAATAAAACACTTTTACCCAATTCCATCCATATATGAGTTTATTTTTTAGCCTTCAACAACTTTGCAATTTGCAATTCTACTTTCATTCTGGATTTAATTGAGGTGTCATATGATACAGTGATTAAAACTTGCTTTGGGTATGCATTTCAAGACCTTAATTAGTATTTGTTGCATAAAATGAGTTAGGCACTAGGTAACCTTAACCATTCGAGCCCCAACCATTCCCATTAATTTTCCTTACCCGAACGTCAATTTTAGTTAGCCCCGTTGAGCTTAAACGTTTTTTATCTTTCAATCACCCGAACCACCATATTACTTAACCAAAAAGCCTTCAACAAAACCCGTTTTCGTTAAAAACCACGTTTTTGGTTTATTAAAAAAAATGGTCTTTTACTGGCAGACGTTAAAGAACTGGAATGCATTCTTTTGATTTCAATTTGCTTTGTGGCATTCATCACGCAAAACCGGGACTTCCCCTGGAAATCCAAAAAAAAAATTTCAATCTCACATTCGACACAAGAAAGAAATGGCGAAAAAAGGAACAAGTTCCGCCATTTTGTGGGATTTCAAAAAATGCTATAAAAAGACGGGTAAAAAGATATGAAAATGCCCGAACAGTGGAAATTGGTCCCATAATGGAAAATGCAAAAAAGAATCAAACTGAATCTCAATACGAATACATAGAACTAATCCGACTAGGTGCTATTAGGCTTCAAGCCGAACGATCCTTGAGAAAGGAAAGTTTTGTGTATCTTCGGGTAAAAGATGAAGTACGGTTCTTGAAAGCAAAATGCAGTCTTGACAATCTGACCTTAAATGAGTCCTCAATTAGCATATCCCTTCTAGCTTGAAGTATTGTATAGGGAACATTTTATTGCTTTCCTTGTAGTTTATGTTTAAAAAATAAGCCAAGACCGTCGTCCTTAACAATTAGCCACTTTTTCCAAATATTCCATACCCAAGCCCGAGCGAAGTTACAACCCGTCAAAGACCTAATGATTTATGCAAGTAAATATAAGTAGGTGGAGATTTGATCCCTTAACAAGCATATGATTTCACACGTATTCATACTAGGCAATCGAGTGTATTAGACATACTTAATCTTTATTATGACTCCATATATTTAGCCGAGTGTGAGTGCATCTTGTGAGAAGTGTGGATTTTTACATGATAATAATCTTTACTAACCAATCTATTGCTTACTAGGATATCATTTTACATATGCTTGGAATATTTATATCTATATGAAAATAATGTTTACTTGCATATTTTTCGAAAGACATGTTTATAATTTGATTTATTTGGTTTTTGGTGGATTTGTCATTTTAAGTGATTTTTGCTTGAGGACAAGCGAAGTTCAAGTGTGGGATGTTTGATTTGATCCAAATTATACATAAAAATCCTATTAAAAACACATCAATTATTCCTTAATATCTTCCTTAAAATGATGAAAATGTACTTAAACTGTTAAATTGTGTTTTCGGGTGTTTAAAAGGGCAAGATGGACAAAAGAAGCATATTTAGCAAGAAATTAAAGTAATCCAAGCTTTGGAGTCCAAGCATGGGGTCGTGCCTCACTAAGAATGCCCACATGCTTTGTCAGAAACACACCCCCATGCTAAATTAACACCCCCCATGTTTGGACATCTAATAGGACAAAAAGTATTGTCCCCTAAAAGTAGACACGGGGTCGTGCTGCCTAAAGCACAGGGAGGTGCATACAACGCTTGGAAGAAGTTCGGGATCGTCTAAACGTCATCCATTGTGGATTATCGGTTTGATTGTTCCATTTCACTGATGATTACGTATCTATCTTCTTTGTTATCTGTTGTTATGTTCAAGCTCATTATGAGCTAAACTCTTTCTATCATCCTAATCGGATGAAACTTATGTAATTTGTGATAAACTAATGGTATGATAAATATTATGTTAATGTTATGGTGGTCTTGAGAAAACTATAGATGTGTAGCATCTACATTTGAACGGGAAGTTATAAATTTATGGTTTGTGATTGGGATTTTCATACAAGGTTGAAAATCGTATGATTAACTTTCATTCGCAAAACCGGTCTTCATAATAAATCCATGGCTAATGAACTAGAAATGGTTATTAGAAATCATATCACCTTAACTTTCTGATCATTTGTGGGTTCCCTTTTATTAGTTTGAGAAATCTTTAGTAATTGTTATGGTTTTCTAAAAGTAATGATATGTTGAGAAGGAACTTGATCAACTCCCTTTTTAACATTAAGTTATGATTTTAGAAATCATATGTCAAATAGGTCACAAAAGATTAACCTACATTACTAGTGCTTTGATCAAAGCAGTAAAACTCACCTGACATGATCCTAGTCACTACGGTAGAAGGATAGACAAGAAATCACGCCAGCTCATCTTTATAAACATTAACATAATTACATTAATCCATATCTTTAAATCACACTATCAATTCATCACGATTACATAAGTGGAGTCTAATTAGGATGATAACTTTTATTCCCTGGTTTTAAATCCAAACGCTTCAAATCTTAGTTCACTTTATTTTTATTATTGTTTTTAACCCTAAAAATCTTTCCAATGCAACTTATCATTTTCTTTATCAAAAACCAAATCTTATAATCAAATGTCAAGTTTGTTGAGTAAGCTAGGTGTGTCCACGGATTGATACTCGATTCTTACCAACACTATATTACCACACGACAGGTACACTTGCCTTTTGTGTGTGTGGTTTAGTACTTGTAATAACCAATTAAAAATGAATCTGTGCATAAAATATTTATCAAAATATATATACTATCTACACCCATCAAGCTGCTTCAATTCAAAAGACAGAAAGTTTGGAACCTTTGTCCTCTTCTTCAAGGGAAGACTACTATAGGAACCAAATGGGTGTTTAGAAATAAGAAATATGATAGAGGAATTATCATGAAAAACAAAGCTAGACTAGTTGTTCAAGGATGCACATAAGAAGAAGGAATTGACTACACTGATGTCTTTGCTCCTGTAGCAAGACTAGAAGCTATTAGGATATTCTTGGCATTTACTGCATCCAAGAACTTCAAGGTCTATCAACATGATGTAAAATGTGCTGGGGTGATTGATGAAGAGGTGTATGTCAAACAACCACCTGGCTTTGCAGATATTGATCATCCTGATTATGTCTGCAAGCTTGAGAAATCTCTTTATGGGCTTCATCAGGCACCAAGGAAGTGGTATGAGACTCTATCTCAGTATCTCTGCAAGCATGGATACAGAAGAGGTACTATAGATGGAAATCTCTTCATCAAAGGATAGGGAAATGACTTAATGCTAGTTCAAGTATATGTACATGACATCATCTTTGGTTCAACTAATCTAAAGCTCTGCAAAGAATTTGAGAAGCTGATGAAGGATAGATTTGAAATGAGTGCCATTGGGGAGCTCAATTTCTTTCTGGGAATTCAAATGAAGCAAGTTGAATATGACATCTTCATTAGTCAGTCAAAGTATGTTCAAGACATACTCAAAAGATTCAACATTACTAATTATAAGATTGCTAAGACACCCATAGCAAGAAACCACTCCCTTGGAGCTGATCTTGAGGGGGAGTGTGTGGATGCGCACCTTTACAGGGCTATGATTGGGTCTGTTATGTATCTTACAGCTAGCAGGCCTCATATCATGTTTGCCACATGTATTTGTGCAAGATATCAAGCCAACCCCAGATGTCTCACCTCATCACTGTCAAAAGTATTCTAAGATACCTCAAACCTTGGAGCTGATCTTGAGGGGGAGTGTGTGGATGCGCACCTTTACAGGGCTATGATTGGGTCTGTTATGTATCTTACAGCTAGCAGGCCTCATATCATGTTTGCCACATGTATTTGTGCAAGATATCAAGCCAACCCCAAGATGTCTCACCTCATCACTGTCAAAAGTATTCTAAGATACCTCAAAGGTGCTTCAACACTTGGTCTTTGGTATCCTAAGAATTCTGACTTCAATCTGTATGCTTATACAGATAGTGATTATGGTGGTTGCAACATGCTGCAAAGTCTACATCTAGGGGATGTTAGTTTCTTGATAGAGGGTTGTCTCATGGCAATGAAAGAAACAAATTTTGTGTCTTTGCATCAACTGCTGTAGATGAATACATTGTAGCTACAAGGTTCTGTGCTCAAGTGCTACGGATTCAGAATCAGATGTTTGACTATGGATTAACTTCAAGGAGACTCCCATTCACATAGACAACATTAGTTTTATCTCTATCACATAGAATCTTGTGCAGCACTTAAGGACAAAACACATCAATATCAGGTATCATTTAATTAGCGATAACTTTAAAAAGGGATTAATTAAACTAGTCAAAGTTAACACAAATGAACAATATGCTGATCTATTTACAAAAGCTTTTGATGAACAGAGATTTAAGTATCTTATATCAGCTATTGGGATGTTTAACTTTGAGTAAGTTTTTCCTCAAAAACTAATTCATATTATTTCTTAAAATCTGTGTGTCCTAAGTTGTCTAGTTCATCACCTTCATAAGCTTTTGTTTTCTTGGATAAAACTTTTTGAAGAGTTTCCTTAGATCTTTGAAAAAAAATTTGATCCTTCTGAAGATATTATTTTATCTTCGGAAGAAACTTATGCCTTCAAAAACAAATAACTGCCTAAGTAATTTTCGCTTGGAAAAAATTTTTGAAATATCTTCTGAAGTTTAAAATCTCTCTTAGGAAATTTATATGTTTTAAGGACAATTTTCTACCGAAGCAAATCAACTCTCGACAGCTTTGTTCTTTTGAACAAACATCCAAGTTTTAATTGTAGATACATGTGTCCCTAGTTTCTGAACTTAATGTAAAATATCTTTATTGTCTTACTCATATCTAATTGAACGGGTACTTAATGAAATATAATGTGTGGTGGTGCTTATAATATTGAATATTTCATTGCTTGGTATGTAATAACGCTTATTGAACTAACTATATAGGTTTGTGGTTGTTTGAATAGATCTAAGTCAAATAATGATTGTGAAACATATTCAAACTTAATCATATGAAGTTCTCATGCGATTGGCCCATGCTAATGGACCATACGCATGAACAACTTCATGCTAATGAACCAATCGTATGAATAAACCAGGATACTGGATCAGTCGCATGATTGTAACATCAGATTGACTCAGTCACACGACTGAATACTCAGTCATGCGAATGGATCAACCACATGACTCAATCGCACGACTGAACCATGCAAATGGTCCAGTCGCACGATTGAGAAACCCTAACCTATAAATACCACTTAAATCATGGAAAACGAGACACTTTGAATATTTCGATACCTACATGTATCCTAGCCGTCCAGAGACCTCTAGCAACCATAGCTCACAGTAGATTGATTGCTAATCCTTCTTAACGTTTAGATTCAATCTTAATTGATTCTATGTGCGTTCTCACTGATTGGATCGCCAATCAAATAGGATTCCGCACTACTTGATTCAGTACACACGTAAATCTTGTTAGTATTCGTCCAGTACACGATCCTAACAAGTGGTATCAGAGCTTTGGCTCTAGATTTACGTGTGATTAAATTGTTGATGTAAAAATTGTGTTTTTACACTCAAAAACACAATTTTTTGTGTCAAATCGGGTCTTAGACCTCTCGTGATCGTAAAGTTTAGTTTTTCCGGCAAACGACAATTAGGGTTAGCAAGAAATTCGTGTTTTTGCGTCCAAACACCTTAAACCTACGATTTTTGAAATCCAGCAGGTTCAGTTGCATTGACACTAAATCGCAAGACTGAGTTTCATATGCATCCCCTTACGCACGATTGGACTAATTCGTACGACTGAGCAGTCTATTCGCATTGTTCAACCGCATTAGTTCATTCGCCTGACTAAGCCATATGCATTAGTTCAGTCGCATAATTGAACCATCCGCATAGTTCAATCGCCCGAATAGCCCAATCGCACACCTTCATTTGCACCAATAAAACAGTTTGATTTAAAGTTAAAGTTTATAGCAATGGAGGACCAATACTCAGCATTCACAGCAGGGAGAGACTCACGTATTCAAAACTTACTGCTACTGGAGAATAAAGTGGGGAATCATAATAAACCCCCAAAGCTAATCACGTTAGATGAATACCCACAATGGAAGCAACGTTTCAAGATCAACTTAAATGGAGTAGATCCAAATCTATGGGAATCTGTAGAGACGGGGTACAACATGCCAGTATGAGCTGATGGTGTTAAACTCACACTTGGTGGCATAACTGATGGACAAAAAGTCAAGTACAATGCTAAAAAGAAATTTTATGCCTTTCTTACACAGTCAATCCCAAAGGATATTTTCCATCAATTCTTGGAGTATACGCAAGCAAAGAAACTATGCGATGCATTGGATAAAAGGTATGATGGAAATGCATGATTGAAGGCCATAAAGGCTAAGGCTTTAAAGAAGGAGTTTGACAACTTCTCCTCGATGGGAAAAGAAAGCTTGGATGATGTTATCGATAGGTTCAACCACTTGATGAGTGAGATGCACACTCATGGAGTAACGACGTCAATGGAGGACAAAGTGTCTAACTTCGCAGATGGGCTGCCGGAGAAATGGGTTTCATTTGTCTCAAATCTCAGACAGAATGATACGCTAACAATGTTAGATATAAATGATTTCATTCTGAAGCTGAGAGAGGAAGAGCTGAGAATGAAGTATAGAGCACAAAAGTCTTCTTATGATCAGAATCCAGCGCTGTGCAACGCGACTCCACAAGCCAAAACATCTGGAGCACCTTTTCAGATAACCTTTGTATCAAGCTCGGTTGGCCCTTCTCAAGCCTCAACTTCAGAGTCAGAAATGTTAGGGTCGTCTGGTACACAATACATCGTACCTGAAGCCAATGCAACAAAACTGAAGACCGAGAATTTCGCTAATGTGACAGTTGAGGTAGCTAAAGAGCACATGGATCTCTTAGCTGCGGTAGTCCACTCCTATGATGGACAAATTGCTGGTAAAGTTGGGAACTGCCATCTGGCTGATGAGGATTACGAGTAGGTGGACGAGACAGAGCTGGAACGGATGGATATAATGTGGGCCTTAGCGAGTGCTATCCGGCGAGCTAAAAAGTTTGTCAAGAAAACGGATAGAACTTGATTGCAACTAAGGACACTACTTTTGGTTTCGACAAGACCAAGGTGACCTGTTTCAACTGTGGCGAAAAGGGCACTTCAAACGGGAGTGTTTGAAGCCAAAGAAGACTAGCAATGGGAATCCTTTCTCCTCCTTCAATCGTCAGGATAAACCCACTAGCAGTCCTACTTCGTCAAGCAAGGATTCAAATGCCTTGACTGCTCATGATAATGAAGGACAGGACTGGAGCTTTTAGTTTGTCTCACCGAGAGAATCCAATATCGCTAGTGTGGAGGATATGGATGATGACTTTGCTAGTGAAGGAGATATTGCAGTCGAACTCGCGATGTCAAACACAAAAGATACTGCACCAGTGGTCAATTACCTGCCCGAAGAAGGGAAAACTACAACAACGTCAGAATCACCAGCATCAGAAACATCGGAATCTGCATTGATGGTTGATTCATCAGAACCCTCTTAGGTAAGTACTACTGACCAACTTTTCAATAATCATGCTTGTTCTGACTGTAATAAATTTAGGGAAAGCATTGATTTGAAATTTGCTAGGTTATTAGATCATAATGATAACTTAGTAAAGGACTTGGAACTATGCACTAAAGCTAACAGAATTCTTTAAAAAAATGAGCATAGTTAGAAAGAAAAGATAAAACTGTTGAATAAACAACTTAGGGAAACAGAAGTAGCTTTTAATGAATCAAATGACATTAAGTTCTATCTTAACTCCTTAGAGGACACTAAGAAACTAAAGGCAGTTTTAGAAGTAGAAGTTAATTCATTAAAGCAAAAACTACATAGTTGGACAAGCTCTTCACACATAGTCCAACACTTAGTGAGACAGCGTAATAATGGGGAGGGATTGGGTTATAAAGTGGTGACACCACCACATGAGATCTTGATGAATGCAAAATGTAAACCATTCAATAATAATCCAATCAAGGATCATGTGGTGCCTACTCCTCTTGTAAGTGATCTAGATTCCACATGTAAATCAAATGAATCTGGTACTAAACAAAAGGAGGCCACTTCAAAGGCGAAAGGTAAAATGCCTTGAGTTAATCTGGATAAAGAGTTGAAAAGGTAATATAAAGTCTGGGTCAATAAAGTCTAATTCTAAACCAAAAAGACCAAACAGGTTAACCACCCACGTGTGTCAAGTCTAAGTCAGGTAAACAAAAAGGAAAAGATGTTAAAACTGTTAAAGCAATTAACTTTGTTAAACCAGAAAACACATCTAAACAAGAAGAGTCGAAACCCAAACAGATTAAGGTCACACGTGTGTCACATATATCTCCACAAAAACAGTTAAATCGCAAAGTCGAAAGCAAATCATGCTATAACTATGGAGAGTATGGACACATTGCGTCTAACTGTCCTTACTATCAGACACTAAGGAGGAAAGTTGAACTTCACGACCAAAAACCTAGCCCTTTTAAGAGGAACTTAGTGACTCCACCTAGAAGGGCTAGTGAACCTAGAGTTCAACACATTAGCCAGTCGTCTGTTTATCACAAACAAACCTTACACAAAGCTGGCTTATGGAAGGAAAAATCCACCTTATTGTCTGATAATGAGAACAAGAAGACATCTGAGCTTCCCTCACCCTCGACCAGTCAATGGGTTACATTAATGATGTGTGATGCCTCTGGGAAACCCAGGCCAGTGAAGGCTTGGGTCCCTAACATGAACTAATGTTTTAAATTGAATGTGTAGGGTGTTCGTTATAGTGCTGAAACCAACACGTGGATTATAGATAGCGGAGCATCCAGGCACATGACAGGGAACATGGCTCTCTTATCAAACATCAAACAGATAAAAGGAGGTCATGTTTCGTTTGCTGGAAACAAAGGTGGGTACATCACAGCTCAAGGGGAAGTAGGTAATCAGAAAGTGAAGTTTGACAAGGTAAACTATGTTCAACAACTTCAAAATAACTTGCTTTCTGTTTCTCAAATTTGTGATAAAAGTTTTAAGGTAGTATTTGACAACAAGAAGTGCTATGTCCTGTAAAAGGACTATGTCATCCTGGAGGATCAAGTCTTAATGTTTGCCTCAAGATATAAGGACCTTTATGTCTTGGACCTATATGGATTTGAGGATCCATATCATCGGGACAGTTTACAAACTCGATAAGGCTTTATATGGGCTTCATCAAGCTCCCAGGGCCTAGTATGAGAAACTCTCGACTCAACTTGTGAAACATGGTTTTCGCAGAGGTGTCATTGACTGTACACTGTTCATCAAAGAAAAGGATGGTGATTTACTGCTAGTCCAAATCTATGTTGATGACATAATCTTTAGGTCCAAGAACGAAGATCTATGTAAAGAGTTTGAAGCAGTAATGAAGACTGAGTTTGAAATGAGTGCCATGGGAAAGATGAAATTCTTTCTCGAGTTACAGGTGGATCAGACACCAAAAGGATTTTCCTACATCAGACCAAGTATGTAGGAGATATACTCAGTCGGTTTGACATGGAGAATGCTTCTGCAGCTGGGACTCCACTTGCTACAAACCATGATGTAGCTCCCGACGAGAATGGTGATCTGGTCGATGCCACCATGTACCAAGGAATGATTGATTCTCTCATGTACCTCACTACCTCAAGATCTGACATCATGTACGAAACATGTTTATGTTCAAGATATGAGGCAAAGCCTCTAATAGGGGTCAAAAGGATCTTCCGCTATCAGAAGGGTACTCCAACACTAGGGTTGTGGTATCCTCATGATGATGACTTCGAGCTTACAGAGTATAGTGACTCGGATTACGGTGGCTGCAAGATGAACTACAAGTCTACATCAGCGGGATGTTAATTCTTTTGGAGGAGATTAGTGACCTGGTAGTGTAAGAAGCAGACCTCGGTTGCTTTGTCAACCTGTGAAGCCGAATACGTTGTTGCTGCAAGTTGCTGTTCACAAATCATATGGATTCAATAGCAAATGCGGGACTACGGTTTGAATTTCTCTTCTACTCCTATTTTGTTGATAACTCTGTTGCAATTGTAGTAACTAAAAATCTGGTCCAACATCCTAAGACCAAACACATCAGCATAAAATATCACTTTATACATGATTGTTTTGAAAAGAACCTAATCGATTTGATTAAAATAAATACTGATTTTCAACGCGCTGACCTCTATACAAAGGCTTTTGATAAACCACGTTTTCTATATTTGTTAGAGGTCAACGACGTTAAAAAGAAAAGTGATGTACTTCCTGAAGATGACCATGTGAAGTCCGATGCGTATTGTCCATATTTCGTTTATTTTTATTGTCTTTATTTATTTGTTTAATTTTAAGTAGTTTAATTAATTTGGTGTTATTTCGTCACCTATTAAAATCCTAAAAAGCGTAAATCGGTTACGGTTTTAGAATTTTAGGGGGAGAATAGGTTTAGTAGTAGTAACGTTATAAAAAAACGAGGGTGGAGGATAGGCTAGCTGATAAAACTAGATCGTATCTGTGATACCGATTCAATGACCTTGGAAAATGATAGTATGCAGGAACAAACCACTTGGGACTTTAAAAGTGTAAATTGAATAAGATGCGAAGTTCAAAGTATAAGTCTGTGTAGTTTGAGCAATATAAAAGGAAAATGGTAGTAAAACTAGCTACTACTAAGGTAACACAAAGAAAGTAGACCTAGAGGTTGCTAGACCACAGATGATATGTCGGTAGATTCAACACAATAGATGATTAGACCTTATTGGTGATCTCAAGATTATACTAAGTTGTTCAACAAGCTGTGGGTTATGATCTTATCCCGGTTAACACAATCAGCAAAATTCCAATAAGGGGTGACAAGTAGAATAAACACCACAATGTTAGCGTAAGACCAAAATATGAGCAAAAGCACATGAAAAATGCAAAAGCAATCAAACTAATAACCTATGTTGTTGGTGAGATCTATGCAAAAAGATTAAACTTGCTCAAACAAGAAGATAGGTTATGTGCCTCTCTGTTGTGCGATGGCACTGACCTGAGGATAAGCATAACCTATATATTCTAGAATTCATTGTTGTTTGCCGCCTCTCTGCTGTGCGGTGGCACTGACCTGAGGCTTGGCTTCTCTTTAAAAGTTCTAAGAATAGTTTCTTCTTGTAAACTACCCTGAGACCACTCAAAATCTCCTAAGGAATGTTGATTACCATATAAGTGTGGGATCCACAACTGCTTGTTGAAATAATCAAACCTTAAACTATCACCAATCTGTGTCAAAAGTCTGTGTATGGATTTAAGAGGACTAGTATACTGGCAATCATCATGGATACAATCCTTGAAAGTCCAAATCAATGTGGGGATCTTAGAGTACTAGTATGATTTCCTAAACTTGCTAACGACTCTAGATGAAAAACAAGAATGGAGCATCAAAAAGATTTAACATGTCCCAAATGATTTGACTTGCCTGTATGATTCCAAATTGAATTGGTCCATTAATAGTCAAAATGAATTGAAGCTGCCTTTCAGAAAATGAATCCATTACATTTCTATATTAGGATTTACACCTCACAAAACCTCAAAAACAAGTTTTAGTTTGTATTTTAGTTTTAAGACTTTTATTTGTTTAATTTTTTTGTCAATTCAGTTAGTTAGATATCGGACTACGCCACGGAATTCAATAGGGGAACCTAAAAGGGTCACGTCTAAAGTGACCACATGTGTTTTCAAAGGTAAAATTAGTCACGTCTGAGGTGATAAATTGTTTAAAAGGATCACGTCTGAGGTGGTCAAAAGCTTTCTAAATTAAAATGATCATGTCTGAGATGATCGAGTGCTTAAAACGTCTAATCAAAGGTTAATAAGGTTTAAGTGTGGAATGGTCATAAAGTCAAAATCATAAGTATGATCCAATCGCATGACTGGACCATGAGTATGGACCATGAGTATGGACCAACCGTACGAATGGACCATACTCATGCACTAGACAGCCGAGTGGCACATGAGTACGAACCAATCACCCGAATGGCTTATCAGATTGAACTAGTCGACCGAATGGAGCTGTCCGAATGAGTCAGTCGCCCAACTGAAATCCAGTAGGCCGACTGAATGTGATCAACTGAACCAATCGCACGACTGAGGTCCAATCGCCCGAATGAACAGAACGAATGGGTCCAGTTGGCCGATTGAAACCATATTCAATATAAATAGGGCCATAGTCGATCGCATAACCTCATCACCCCCTAATCACCCTAAAATCGCACACTCTACCGTTACTCTGCTGAAATTTTCATTGACCGATTTTTACTACATATTTCGACATTCTGACGAGTTCTACTTGTTATACAGGTACAATGCGGTGTTGTGTAACCGAAGTTTGTTTGATTTAAGCCCTAATTTGTGATTCTCGGCCTTTACAAGAACCACAACTGAAAATGGACAAATAACCTAAATAAACTATGCAAAATGTTAAAATCAAGGTTATTAGGTTATTAGTATTATGATTGCGAGTCTAAGGAACCAAACATTATGTCTAATGTCAAGAATTGGTTCAAATTTGAATTTCAGTTGACCGAACAGTGGGTCATGCGACTGGACACCAGGATGAACTCCAATCGCGTGATTGAGCTGGTCGAATGGCTCAATCGGCCGAATGGATACTATGAATGAGCTCAGTCGGCCGACTGAACCAATCGCAGGCTCTGTCAATCGATTGAACTCAGTCGCCTGCTCAGTCACCCAACTGAAACCAGTCGCATGCTAGGTCAACCGACTGAATACAGTCGCATGATTGAACCAGATTGAATTCAACCAAGTTAATTAGAATTGATTTTTGATATGTGGTGATCTAACATCTCTGTGTCTTGTATTACAGATCTATGGCTGACAAGTGGTCCATCAACCCCAAGCACAACATATGTGCTCATTTAGATGCCACTACTCGGAATGGCGTCGAGTTTGCAGGGATTATCACATTCCTTAAGAGATCCAGGATCTACAGGGCTATATCCACACCATGCACTCCTTACAGGTCTATTCAGCATGCATTTTGGGAGGGGGCATAGGTTGACCGTACACACGAGCCTTACAGCATCTGCAGTAGTATTTTTGGGCAGGCGATAGAGGTCACAGCTGAGGATATATGATGGGTACTTGCCTTGGGTGACGATGTTGATCACCCTACCAGACTTCACCCGCTGACTATGAGAGGGTGCTTTTTAAGGATGAAGTATGCTAGGGATATTAATGCAGGTGTGCTCAACAAGAGCAACCTGTGTCCCCAGTACAAGTACTTAGCACATTTCATCCTTAAGTGCTTGGCTTCGCGAAAGGGTGGGTTTGATGATCTTTCAGACCAGATTCAAAATGCATGCGTGGCACTGGTTCTGAACCACCCTTTTAGCTTCTCGAGCATGATATTCTCTTATCTGATAGAGAATCTAGAGGCCAAGGGTAAAGAGGGTTTCTGCATGTACCCTAGGTTTCTCCAAATGATCATTGATGAGAAGCTGCCCTCTCTACCCAAGGAGTGCCAAGATGCGGTGTCGTTGGAGGTAATGGATGACACGACACTCGGTCGCATGAAGGTCTACCGAGGAAAGCAGGTCAAACAACTGGTGAAGAGACTCTTTGGGCATCTAGCCCAGGTTGATTATGTGGTACCAGGTAGGGGATGGCGCCACGCAGACAGTGATTCTGATGTTGAGCAACTGGTGCTCCCGGAAGATGATTCTGACGATGATGACAGGGATGATGATGGAGATGCAGGGCCCACTCACTTAAGGCCCCCCACTACTGATATAGCATCTCCAGCATCCACCCAAGGTGGAACAAAGGCAACAGGTTCCATCAGGACTTTCGTCTTAATGAGGAGGAGGAGATAGACGAGGAGCCCTTGACTCGTACTGTGGGGAGTAGGGTGGTTGCCACCGACCGAGGTATTCAGGAGGTTGGAGGACGCCCTACGCGAGTCTAAGGAGACTGCTACTGATCCTAGTTATAGTCCCGATCAGCCCAGTAGCGTCCCAGGGGGAGCATCCACTTCAAGGGGCTCAAGGAAGAAACGGATGGCTTAGCCACACGGGATGAAGAAGAAGAGGAGGAGGATGATGTTTATCACCACTACCACTACTACCACCACTTCCACCACTCCACCTACAGCCACCAATACCACCACCCTACCTATCACCACTCGACCTACATCCACCACTACCACCATTCCACCCACCACCACTACCACCTCATACACCACTACCACACCCACTCCACCAGTTACCCACTTCCCATCCACCACCACTACAGCTCATTCATAGCCATCTATATCTATACCACCCCCGATCTTCTCTACATCCACTACCACCACCACCAGCCATGGAGCAGGACCTTATCTTAGGTCCCACCTGTTTTTGGATCCTCTTACCCATCTGTCGGGTTGGAGGAGCAGCTGGCTAACCTTAATCGGTTAGTGCTGAAGTTGTTGGCTGCAGATGAACAGAGAGCCTCTCGGCTTAATCAACTGATGGAGCTCAATGTCTCCTAAGCCCAGAGGATCGAGGCTCAGAGCCAACAGATTGAGGAGCTGCGGGAGACACATGCCTCATCCATTCAGAGGATTGAGGCTCAAAGCAAAGAGATCACAGAGCTGAGAGAGATACATACATCCTCAGTACAGAGGATAGAGGATTTAGAGGCCCAAAACAAGAAGCTTATGCTGAGACTGAAGGGATCCAAAGAAGAGCCTCTAAAGATCCAAGAAGGTGATGGAGATGATTATGATAGTGATAATGATAATGATGCAGATGATGATGATCATGGTGATGATATAGAGGGAGGTGATGATGTCGGTGATGATGATGATGAAGAAGGAGATGCAGCTGCATCTAGATCAGCCCAGGTCAAGAGAGGCGCACAAAGGAAAATCAAGACCAGGGAGCCCCAACATCTTCTGCCGATCCTACTGATGCACCAACCATTCAAGGGAAAAGTAATGTGTAGATATTTATGTACTTGAAATACAATTTGTAATTGAACTTTTGGATTAATGTTATGTAATTAATGTTTATATTTATTATTGATGTTTACTACTTTGATTATTAACTAATGGTTGATGTGTTACATGTTTTAAATCAAGCAGATCCAAATTTTCAAGGAGATGAATATGATGTTGCTCCCCTCCAACAGATCAAGACTCAACTCACGATGATTCTTGATCTGCAGGGGATTGTCAGGAGATCAGTAAATTACAATCCTGAAGAAGGAGAGATAATTCATGATCTCACTGACGAGCAACTTGCTGAAATATTCCGACTCAATCCTGATGAGATCATGAAAGATGCTCCTACAGTCCATGTCGAAAGTGACGACGAGCTCAAGGACGTCGATGAGATCAAGATTGAAGATGTCACGGACCAACATTATCCAGAGTACACTGACAATGAGGGTAATGTTATTCCCAATTTGGGCAATACTCTTGTCAGTGAAACTTTTGAGACTCTGGATAAATTGGAACAAGAGTCTGAAAAGAAAGAAGACAAGGCCCAAGCCTCAGAAGTCGATGTAAATATCAGAAAGGCTGAATAGGCTGCATGCTTTGAAGAGATAAGAGCCCAACGTAGGGCTCCAATGTCACTGTCTACACCAAGCTTTACAAAGTGAAGAAACATCACAAGGTGTTGGGCAAAATCATCGTGTGGGCACATTTTGAAGATCTCAATGTTTATGCAGTTAAACATGAGAAGGGGATTGAGTACTTCAGATTCCCACACGATCTGAAGACTCTTCCTGGTTTTGAGATTACCAGTTAGCAAAGTTGAAATTGCTATACACTGACCCATGTAAAATGTCAGGCTGGTTTGAAGCAACTCTAAAGAGAGAGTACCACACCAGAAGGGTCAACTTCAAACCTCAACAACCAACGAGGTATATCAGACGGTCTGAGGTTGATGCCATAACTAGAAAACCGAAAATAGTGCTGAAGTGGAGTCCTCCGCGCACAATGTCTAAGATCCCTCTACGGGAAATGCCACATGACTTCACTCCACACTTCAAATGGTGGTACTAAGATTGGAGAACATGAGAGGCAATCATAGTATTGAACAAGAATGGTATTATGGAAACCATCAAGGCGTTTGACCCGATGTGGCTTACTAACTTGTCTGCCGATGATGTCTTATCAATTAGTGAAGTTATTCGATGAAATTGATTAATTAATTTAAGAAAATAGTGAAAATGGAAAAATGGCAAGGAGTACAAATACTCTTACACTATGTTAGTTCTCTTGTTAGATTCTTTTAAACAACACTGACAATTCAAAATATTTACGCAGGTTCGGTTACGTACATTATGTTAGTTCTCTTGTTTGATCAATGACGTTAGATTGTTTTATAATTCATTACAAATGTAACACTTTGGTCGATAAGTGAAATAAAAACACGACCATTCGTAAGGCTTTACGACATTCTAGATATGTGAAATAAATCGATTGTAATGTTTTAAAAGGAAATATCTTTAAGATTAGAGAGAGAAACTTTTACCTATGAAAGTAAGACTTAAACAACAATAAAATAGAAAGAAATTGTTAGCTCTGAATAAATAAACAAAAATTGATGTCCATCAATACAAAAGTAGAGAAACAAACTTATATAATACAAAAAGATAGTGTTATAAAATAAGTTACTTGATTATATTGATCAATTAGAAACAACATGTTTAGATTTTTAGTCTATAAAATAAGGTGTGACGTCATATTTAGTTTATAAGTATCATATTTAATTTTTAAGACATAGATAATTAGAATAACCTCCTTGCAATAGTTTATGTTGTGAGAGTGTTTTTCTTAATTTTTCTAAGAGTTTTTAACTGAATAGAAGATAGTATACATTGGATTTCAAAATAATTTATTTAATTTGAGGTTTGCTTGAAGAGGCTTTTGAAACAAGTTCTGAAAAATAGTTGCTTTAACAAAGTTGATTGATCTCATTATAAACATCATTAACTATGAAGAGTTTAAACAACTCACAGATGGTGTTTCAATCGATATTACATTGTAAAGCTGGAAAATTTTCCATTTTTCTATCTTGGTTTAAATGTTGGGGCTAACATGAATCTTAAGAAAAACAGGAGTCCGGTGACTAAAAATTTCAGAACTAGGCTGTCAAGCTAGAAGGCAAAGTCATTGTCCATTGGTGGTCGGCTTACGTTAATTAAATCGGTACTTGAATCTTTGCCTTCATATTACTTCTCCTTGTATTGAGCACTTGCTCTAGTTATTGATTCTTTGGAAAAGATTAGGAAAAATTTTCTATGGGGTGAAAATGAGTGCAATAAAAAAATACATTGGGTATCATGGGAGAAAGTTTCCTCTCCTAAGGACATTGGTGGGTTAGGTATCATACCTTTGAAGCATTCAAACTTGGCATTGCTCTCTAAATGATGGTGGAAATTTAGAAATAAAAAGCACACGCTTTGGTGGAATGTCATCTGGGCCATTCATCGTAATTTCAGAAGTTGGAATCCGATTCCATTAAGGCCCTTATGCTCAGGAGTATGGAAGAGTATTGTCAAAATTGGTGAGGATTTTAAGGCTCGGAATATAAACCTAAGTCATATTCTAATGGGTGTTTTGGGGAATGGTAAAGAGATTAGATTTTGGATTGATACATGGGCTTCAGATCCGCCTTTGAGGGAAATATATCCATCTCTTTTTTAGCTGGAGCATTCAAAAAATGTACTTGTAAGTGAATGTTTTAGGAGGCATAACAACAACATACTATGGTTATGGAGGTGGAAAAGAAGGGTTGCAACTGTGCAAGAAAAGGCTGAATTAGCTCGACTAATGACTAGACTCTTAACGTTATAAACACCATGGCTGCAAACAGTTATAAATTCTATTGGAATGGTTGGGTGCCACTAAAGTAAACATCTTCAATTGGCAGGCGGAACTAAATAGGATCCCCACTTGTGAATCCCTAGTTCGAAGAAACATCACACTAAGTTCTACAATGTGTGTGTTTTGTGGGCTAGAGGAGGAATTGGTGGAACACTTATTCATAGCATGTGGGCTGGTAGCGCAAGTCTGGTCAAATATAAGCTCGTGGTGTAACATAAATCAGGTGTTTGCATTTTCTTTTAGAGATCTTATGGATATTCCATACTTACTGAGAAGCGATGGTTGTTTCAAGAAAATGGTACATGCTATTTTCTTGGCTACCATATGGTGCATTTGGAAGCACAGAAATGAAATTTTCTTCAAAAATACCCAACCTTTGGTAAACAAGGTCTTGTGTGGTTGCTTTATGGTTAAAGAGAGGAGTAAAAGGAGGTCTGCTGGACTTTGCAACTTTCCTATTGAACCAAGTTGAATGTTTTGTTTGTTTTATGCTTGCTCTTATATTTTATTCTTATGTTTCCTCCTCTACTGTTTTGGGGTCTAGTTTCTTACTACTACTTTTATCTATGATATTTGTCGTTCAAAAAAGAAAAACAAATTCTTCTTTCTATGAAGAATCAGCCATACGATCAAATAAATGTTCATTTTTATTATAATCTGGGCCACCCTTCGTTTTACCAAAAATTTGAGCATTTAAGGATTATTAAAAAGAGTTTCATGAATTTTCTAATTTTTTATTATTAATTTATGTTTGCTTTAACTTTGAGTAGATATGTATATATGCATGTACGTATGTGTGCATGTATTTATATATATATTCGGTTAAAACCCGGTATATTACACAAGTTAAATAAAAAATTAAAAATTAATAAAAAGTAAAAAATATAAAACACTTTTTATATAAGATATAATTACAATTATGTGTGAGTAAGTACTTTAGTTAATATAATATTTTTTTGTTATTATTTAGAACCTTCATTTTGAAAAAAAATGCTTTTTTAAAATTCTAGTTTTAAAAATATTGTTTTTGAAAAATATCATTTTTAATAAAAATCTCATAATTTCAAAACTATGGCTTTTAGTTACTTTTATTTTATAAATAATTTTCAAATTTAATAAAAGTTTGCTTTGACAAAAGATCGTTTTAGAAAATGGGTTTTATATAAAACTTTTTATTAAAAATGTTAG
Source organism: Flaveria trinervia (assembly GCA_025506515.1). NCBI lineage: Eukaryota > Viridiplantae > Streptophyta > Magnoliopsida > Asterales > Asteraceae > Flaveria > Flaveria trinervia. Next base: position 56,260,666 of record CM046447.1, on the reverse strand, counting down.
GACCGTGTACGAACGAAGCACTAACTGATTTACGTGTATACCAACTCAAATAGTGCGGAATCTTATTTGATTGGCGATCCAATCGGTGAGAACGCACGTAGAATCGATCTTAGAATGAATCTAAACGTTAAGAATGATTGAAATACGATTTTGCGCGATCTATGAACTTGGAACAAGGTCTCTGGACGGCTAGGGTACGAGTAGGAGTCGAAATATTGAAAGTGTTACGTTTTTTCACGAATTAAGTGGTATTTATAGGTTAGGGTTAGTCAATCGTACGACTGGACCATTAGCATGGTTCAATCGTGCGACTAAAGCATGCGACTGAGTCAATCACACGACTGATGGTTCAGTCGTGCGACTGAGTCATCCGTATGTCTCAGTCGTGCGACTGATCCAGTCTCCTGGTTCAGTCGTGCGACTGGTCCATTAGCATGAAGTATTCATGCGTATAGTCCATTAGCATGGTCCATTCGCATGAAAACTTCATACGACTAAGTTTGAATATGTTTCTCAATCATTACTTGACTAAGATCTATTAAATCAACCACAAACCTATATAGTTAGTTCAATATGCGTTAATAAATAATAAACATTGAAACATACACTGAAACATTTAACATTAACATCATCAATCATAATTTTGTTTCATTCAACTCATACATTTCATTTACATTTAGGACATGACAGACATATTACATTAAGATCACAAACTAGGTACATATGTATCAATAAACTCCCTATTGGACCTAGTTTCCTTCATCGTCCGGCGTCCTTTATTAGCTCGTCAAACTTCTTATGCCTCACCTTGACTGTGACTCCAGCATGTATCTCGAATGCAAAACAAAGTCTTATCACGTTATGAAACTAGAGGGCATGTACCATATCCTGCGTATCATAGAATAATGGCCACTTGTATAAAGTATAAACATCACTAGCTGACAGGTTGGTTAGCCACATTGGGTCAAATACCCGGATGGTCTCCATTTGGCGCTCTTTTTGCAATACTATGACCGCTTCACCTGTTCTCCAATCATAATACCACCACTTGAAGTGGGGAGTGAAGTCCTGTGGTATTTCCCTCATGGTAATCTTTGACATAGTGTGTGGAGGACTTTACTTCGGCACCACTTTGGGTTTCCCAGTCCTTGGGTCCACCTCCGACCTTTGAATATACCTCGTAGGTTGTTGAGGCTGGAAGTTAACCCATCTAGTGTGGTATTCTTTCTTCAACGCAGCTTCAAACCAGCCTGACATCTTCCTGGGGTCAGTATACAGCAGGTTCATGCGTGCCAGCTGGTTGAGCTCAAAACCAGGGAGAGTCTTCAGATCATGTAGGAATCTGAAGTACTCGATTCCCTTTTCCCTCTTCACTGCATATACATTTAGATCCTTAAAATAAGCCCACGCTATAATCTTTCCAGACACCTTTAGATGCTTCTTTACTTTGTAGAGCTTGGCGTATGCACTCGGCTTTGGCGTTGTGCGTTGGGCACGGATCTCTGCAAAACAAGCTGCCCATTTAGCCTTTTTGATCTCAACATCGGCGTCCGAGGCTTGGGCTTGGCTTTCTGATTTCTCGGCCTCCCTTTCCATCGTATCCAGTTTAGCATACATATCACCGTCGAGAGTATCCCCAAAATCAGGAACCACAATTTCCTCTCGATCAGTATATTCTGGATAATGTTGTGTTGTGACGTCTTCAATCTCTATCTCATCCACATTGTTAAGCTCGTCATCATTAGCAACATCGACGGTAGGTGCATCTTTAACCAGTTCATCCAGATTTAACCAGAATATCTCTGCGAGTTGCTCATCAGTAAGGTCGTGAATGATTTCTCCTTCTTTGGAATATAGCTTACTGACCTCCTGACAATCCCTTGCAGATCAAGTATCATAATGAATTGAGATTTGATCTGCTGCAGGGGAGCAACATCATATTCATCCTGCTAATATGGTTGATCTGCTTGATTTAAAACGTGTAACACATCATTCATTAGTAAATAATCAAGATAGTTAAATAATCAAATATATACATAAACATTCAGTACATGAGTTTTAATACATGATTCAATTACATAAAAGTTCAAAATACATAACATCTAATCATTACTTTGATCTTGAATCATGGGTTCTTCAGCTGGCAGGGCCGAGGACGAGGCACCCTAATCCTGAGCTTTCTTGGATCGTCTTTCTCTTGCTTGAGTGGCAACAGATGTAGCAGCAGCATCACCCTCCTCATCATCTCTGCCCTCATCCTCTCCCGCATCATCATATCCTCCATCATCATCAGTATCATCCTCATCATCATCACCATCATCATCCCCTTCTCTAATCTTAAGAGGCTCATCCTTGGATCCCTTGAGACTCAACTTGAGCTTCTTGTTCTTTGCCTCCAAATCCTGTATTCTCTGTACAGAGGATGTTTTCATCACACGTAGCTCTATGATCTCCTGACTCTGAGCCTCAATCCTCTGTACAGACAAAGCCTGCATCTATGCAACTCCGCGATCTCTTGGCTCTAAGCCTCAATCCTCTGGGCTTGGAGACATTGAGTTCCATCAGCTGATTAAGCTGAGTGGCTCTCTACTCATCCGTCGCCATCAGCTTCAGTACCAATCGGTTCATGTTAGCCAGCTGCTCCTCCAACCCAAGGAATGGGAAAGAGGATCCAAAAGTAGGTGGGACCTGTGATGCGGTCCCAGCTCCATGAGTGGTGTTGGTGGTAGTGGATTTAGAGTAGATGGGTGGTGGATATGTATGGATGGTGAAGGGGTGGCTGTAGCGGTGACAGTTGGAGGTGTGGTAGTCATGGTGGGTGGAGTGGTAGTAGTTGTGGTCGTTGGAATTGTAGCATCCGCAATTTTTCAAGTTAAAACCCCAAAACCAAACTCATTTTGAATTTCCATTATTAAATTATTTTAATGGTTTTAACGGATTAAATACAATTTTTATTGTTAATTTTTTTACTAATTATTTAAAATAACTTGTAATAATTTATGGTGATATAATACTTCTTTTTGTAAAGATATAAAGCGTTAATTATTCATTTTACAAATAAATAACTAAATGGAAAAGTCTTACTAATAATTATTAAGTTATGAAATGAGTTTTAATAAACTTATAAAGTTTCATTAGTAGATATAATTTTTCGTTTTTTTAATTAAATAATTAAACTATAAAGTCTATAAGTTTATAAAAGTTTAATAAAAAATTAAATGAGTGTTACAAAGTCAAGGGTTGAATGTGTGATTCTTAAAACTAAATTTAAAAGCTTTTCCATGAAATAATAACTATTAGAAAAATCAGGGACCAAAGTGTAAATTAATTAAAGAACCCAAACCGACCCCCCCCCCCTCGTATTTCCGGTGGCCAGCTCCGGCTATGACATTCGTCGCCTTAAGGTCCGTCGAACGACATAAATAAGCATAGAAATATTTTAATTATTCTTCCTTTTCTTCATGAACTCCTACTTTAAGGAATCATGTCTGCTTATTTTCCCTTGTGCTTGTACTTCCTCCGAGAACGTGTGTTACGCATAAACCTTTTATAAATTTCATCACCATTACCACCAAATATATCATTTTTAATTTCAACCATTGTCATTAATAAAACTATTTTAGACTATCAAATGCCATTAAACACGCTTTTAACCTTAATATAACAAACATTTTAAGATCGTAATCAACCGAAACAAATTTTTGGGGAACTCGAGGGTTAAGTGCAGGGACTAAACTTATAATTTTGCAAACTTGGACTGGGTATATAACCCCCTTCCCAGCCACATTCCTCATTCACTTCATCTTCTTCACCTCTTCACTCCCTACACACACATTTTCTCCATTCTAGCACCAAATCCAACCCGCTTGGTCTTGTTCTTGTTGTCTAGACTCCATCTACGGCCTAGTCTACTCCATTCTAGCAGGTAGACGACCTTGGTTGTCCCTTTTCCTTGCTTATTCACGGCTGTCCAAACTAGGGTTTCGGGTGTTCGGGTTCATCCGAGCACATGAGGTCGTGTGGGTGCGTGTGAAGTCTTTCTGCTGATGTTTCATGTTTGTGTATGTTTGTAGAGTGTTTCTGGAAGTCCTTGTGGTGTAAAACTCGTGTTTAGAGCAGCTCGGGGGCTGCTCAGCCGACCACAATCGCAATTCTGCAGTTCAGGCAACTGGGTCTGTCAGGCGATTGAGTCGTGCGATTGAGTGAGTCGTGCGACTGAATCTTGCGTCTAAGTCAATCGTGCGAATGAGTTGTGCGACTAGGCATGTCGTGCGACTGAGTCGTGCGAATGTGTGTTTGTGTGCGATTGAGTCAGGTGACCGACTAAATGTATGCGATTGTGCGTGTTTCGCACGACTGGAGTCCAACCGCACGAATGAAGGTTCAATCGCACGAAAGTAGCTAATTCGCACGATTGAGGGTTGATTCGTGCGCATGGAGGTTGGTTCGTGCAAATGTGTGTTGTGTGGTACGACTGAATGCCAGTCATGCGAATGAAGACTCAATCGTACGAATGAAGCTGATTCGTACGATTGAAGGTTGATTCGTACGGATGGAGCGTTGAGTCGAGCGTCTGGTCCTGTTGTGTGACTCATGATGTTGAGTGTGGATTTCCCCTTGAACGTCTGATGATGATAAGGTAACATCAGTAAAAGTGTCATTGCTTGACCACAAAGATTAAAGTCAACGCTATCAACATGCACATACTATTTCTATTGAAAACGACCAAACTTTTACAATTATCGACAATCCAATTGGAACTCCAAATACTTAACAAGTGCTATCTTTCATAACCACGAGATCATTTCACGGATGTCATAAGCAATGACGACTACTCGTAGTACTTGGATCTACATAAGATCTGATACGTGTGTCCACTTGTGTGTGTGTGTTACCCACGACCGAACCGATACAACCCGAACCGACCAAACATTACTATACGCTTTATACATGTCATTAATGCTTAACAATAACTGTCAATAGGTGTTGACTGTTCTCTGCATACAACTGTTGGGAATCTTGATCTTTCATACTTACCACTTAACCTGTGAGTTTTGTGGCCCCTTTTATGCTTATACTACTTTACAAACATTTACAAACATGGGGGAAAAGTATGCTCACCCATTTTCTATGCTGTACAACATACATACAATTTACATACTTGAATCAACGTGCTACTGTTTTGTGGGTACTTATCTGTTACATGCTTGAGTCTGCTTTGTGGTTCTTTCTTACAACCATTTAATTCAAGTGTGGAACCGACGATTAGGTATTGGTAGTACTACTGGGTTGACACCCCCACCCTCGTGTTGGTATACTAGTTAGTACCAACAATAGCCAGGTACGGGCCTTGGGTGAATATATTCCGACAAGATTCTTTGTGTACGTCATTAGGTTTGGTTGCAAAGCTCTTGTCATGTGATTTTGCTTACTTATAACTGTATGCACGGTATTCTGCAACAACTTTATACAACATCAATTACTTATTTACTTTAAACCTGCAAACTCACCAACAATTTTGTTGACCATTTTGAGCATATCTTTTCAGGTGCTCATGCTAGCTGAGGTTCTAGGTGTGCTGCCTTAGTGGAGACACTAGGATGCATTTTCAGGCTAAACTTGTCTTTTTGAAAACATGTGTTGTAACTGTTTCAAACAACATTATACTTTGTAACTTGTTCCCGGGTTGTGGGAATTGCATACAATGTATCATCTATGTTTTGTGATTCATGTATCATGTTTATGCTTATGACTATGTTGTCGTGAATACTGACTAAACACGACACAAGTCCCCTTGTTGTCGGGTGTTGTCATGACACGCTTGTCATCATTATTATTATTGCATCTCTATTGCTTACCATGTGTTATGACGATTCCCGTCTCGTTACGCCCCCGTGTTTCCGCTCTTAGCGGGGGTGTGACAGACTGGTATTAGAGCCATTGGTTATAGAGAATTAGGCAATACACTTGACCTAGACTATAACCAAGGAACCTTCATGTAGATTTGCATGCCAGGGTTGTGTGCATTTTGTATCTCATACGTGTTCCTCATTACTTGTTTGTTTATCTATCTATTTCGTGATCTTTTCACCCTATGAGAGAGCCCTTGTGCTCACTCTTTATGGGATGCTCCTATTAGATCTTCCGTTCCCTCTGCGCGCCAAGTTATCATAACCAAATTCGGGTATTGAGACCCGAAGAGATCTTCACAGATCCCATACTGCGCTTGACCTTGGATACTGAGACCGACCCGAGGAGGCTATGTCTGAATCCTTTAAGGATGCGAGATAGGCAACCTCCACCAGACTATACGTGATTACGTGCTTGGGCTTTCAGTTGACTTGATGAATTATTATGGATATGATGTAAAGGAAAGTCGGATGTCATGTAACCGGATCGGGCATCATTCTCGATACATCGTGGGTATGGTGGGAACGCTGCGGGGAACCCTATATATAAACATCACCGGTATACCGAGAATATGCTTGAAATGGGCTGCATGGTGATCTTGACCGACCGGAACATGAACATTGGAACTTGATAAATGGAATACTTGTGTATCATATGGTGACTAAAGCTTACATGTTATCTCTTTTATGAATAGAACATGCCGCCTCGAAGATCTACTCGCAGTAATAGTAGCGGAATTGAAACCCCAAGAGGCAGAGGCAGAGGCAGAGGCAGGGGAAGAACCCTAAGAACAAGTGATGCTCCTGCCAGAAACAATCAAGGAACAGGGAACACTGATGTGGCAGCCCTGATCACCCAACAGTTGGCCGCACTGATTCCTACTATTGTGGCCTAAGTGAGCGATGCTCTTTAGAATTCTCACCCCCACGGGGACGGTGGCAATGATAATGAGGATAACGGTAACCCGACTGGGAACAAAAGCAATCAGGAGACCGGAAATGGTGGTACAGCCGGTAACGAAACTGTAATTGTTAATGAGACGGGGTTGTGAATACTAGACGGGGTGTTCGTACAAGGAATTTGTGGCTTGCAAACCACGAGAGTTTGATGGCAAAGGTGGAGCCATAGCTCTGACCAGATGGCTTGAAAAGATGGAGACCGTGATCGACATCAGCGAATGCATCGACAGCCAAAGGATTAAGTACGCCGCTTGCGCACTACAGGGCAAGGCGCTGACGTGGTGGAACACTCAGATTCAGGCTAGGGGAAGAGAATCCGCGATGCAAATGTCGTGGGATGAGTTCAAGGCCCTAATCACCGAGGAGTACTGTCCTCTCAATGAGATGTAAAAACTTGAGCATGAGTTCTGGAATCATGCCATGGTGGGGGCTGGGCACGCAGCTTACACCGACCGTTTTCATGAGTTAGCAAGGTTGGTTCCACATCTAGTCACCCAGGAATCAAAAAGAATAGAGAGGTACATTAGGGGACTCGCGCCTCAAATCCGGGCAATGGTAACCGTTACCGCTCCTCCTACTATTCAGAGCGCGATTCTAAAGGCTGGCGCTTTGACTGATGAAATGGTGAGAACGAGAGTTTTGGGTAGAGGAGCAGAAAAGAGAAAGATTTTGGGGAAACGAGCCGGTCGAGTGCCGGGAAGTTTGACAAAAGAGCCAAGACAACTAGAAACTTTGTGGCAGTGAGGCAGGGCAGGCGAGAGTATGTGGGTCCGCACCCCAAATGTGACAAGTGCAATAATCATCATCCCCCAGGAACGCAGTGCCGGGTGTGCGCGAATTGTAGACGCCCAGGGCATCTTGCAAGAGACTGCAGAACAGCGCTGAATATGGTTGCACCGGTCAACGCGGTTAACCCCGTCGGGAATGCAAGGGCTTGTTATGAGTGTGGAAGTCTCGATCATTACCGAAACATGTGCCCCAGGCTGAATCGGGCACCGGGTCAACAAGGAACAACCAGCAGCAAGTGATGGCTATAGCTGGAAATCAAGGCCCGACCAATCAGGGAAATATAGCTCGGGGACGTGCATTCATCATTGGAGCCAACGATGCTCGCCAGGACCCAATGTTGTCACGGGTACGCACTTACTCAATAATCACTTTGCATCTATACTGTTTGATACTGGAGCAGACAATAGCTTTATATCTTCTGAGTTTGTGCAATTGCTTGATTTGAGCCCTAGTAGGCTAGAAACTAGCTACTCTGTAGAAATGGCCAACGGTGGGATTGTTCAGGCTGATGAAATTATTAGAAAGTGCTCGATAATGTTAGAGAACCACACCTTCGATATAGACTTGATACCCTTTGAGCTAGGAAGTTTCGATATGATTGTGGGAATGGATTGGTTGTCGAAACACGGGGCCGAGATTGTCTGTCGAGACAAGGTAGTGCGAATCCCTATGTCAGACGGGGAGTACTCAGAATTCAAGGAGAAAGACCGGGGAGAAACTTAAAGCTTATTTCCTGCATGAAAGCACGCCGAAGTTTACGAAAACAGTGCTACTCTTTTCTGGCTCATGTGGTGGAAAAGAAAGAGGAGGAACAGGAATTGACAATATCCCTATAGTGCGGGATTACCCAGATGTATTCCCAGATGACTTGTCTGGTTTGCCTCCTCCACGACAGGTGGAATTTCGTATTGATTTGGTTCCTGGAGCTACACCGTAGCAAAGACACCGTATCGGTTGGCACCGTCTGAAATGCAAGAATTATCTAGCCAGTTACAGGAACTACTGGAGAAGGGTTTTATTCGGCCGAGTCACTCTCCTTGGGGAGCACCAGTGCTATTTGTCAAGAAGAAGGATGGGTCGTTCCGTATGTGCATCGACTACCGTGAGCTGAACAAATTAACTGTGAAGAATCGGTATCTTCTCCCCATGATCGACGACCTATTTGATCAGTTACAAGGAGCTTCGTACTTTTCCAAGATCGACCTTCGATCTGGATATCACCAACTAAGAGTTTTCGAGGAGGACATACCAAGACAGCATTTAGAACTTGTTATGGGCACTATGAGTTCTTGGTCATGCCGTTCGGATTGACTAACGCACCAGCTGTGTTCATGGACTTGATGAATCGGGTGTGCAAACCTTACTTGGATAAGTTTGTGATTGTATTCATTGACGACATACTTATCTACTCTCGATCAAAGGAGGACCATGAAGAACACCTTCGAGCAATACTGGAACTGTTAAGAGAAGAGAAACTTTTCGCCAAGTTCTCGAAGTGTGAATTCTGGCTGCGAGAGGTGAAGTTTTTGGGTCATGTGGTTAACAAAGACATGATTCATGTAGATCCCGACAAGATCGAAGTGGTAAAGAAATGGGATACACCCCAGACACCTTCAGAGATATGGCAGTTCTTAGGATTAGCCGGATATTATCGTCGTTTCATTGTGAACTTTTCAAAGATCGCTCAACCGTTGACATTACTGACTCAGAAAGACAAGAAGTTTGATTGGGGAGATGCGCAAAACGGGCGTTCCAAACGCTAAAAGACAAGTTGTGCAATGCACCGATATTGTCCCTCCCAGACGGAACTGATGATTTTGTGGTGTACTGTGATGCTTCGCATCAAGGGTTGGGATGTGTGCTAATGCAGAAGATAAGGTGATTGCCTACGCTTCGCGACAACTTAAGGTGCACAGAAGAACTACACGACTAATGATCTTGAGTTAGGCGCTGTAGTATTCGCACTTAAAATATGGAGGCATTACCTGTATGGAACCAAATGCATCGTATACACAGATCATAAAAGCCTTCAACATATTCTGGATCAGAAGGAACTGAATATGCGACAGCGACGCTGGGTAGAGCTTCTTAGTGACTACGATTGTGAAATCCGGTATCATCCGGGGAAAGCTAATGTGGTGGCTGATGCTCTAAGCCGCAAAGAACACGTGAAACCACTACGTGCTCGAGCTTTGGGATTGAACATTCAAACAAATTTGAAAGCTCAGATCCAAATTGCCCAAAGTGAGGCGTTGAAAGAAGAAAACCTTGTGGGAGAAGAATTCCGAGGGTTGGATAAACAATTGATGTGCAAGGACGATGGCGTACAGTACTTCGTGGACCGTATATGGGTACCCAAGTGGGGAGGTGTACGTACCTTGGTCATGGATGAAGCACACAAGACACGATATTCTATTCATCCTGGCGCTGACAAGATGTACCACGATCTCAAAGATCTGTACTGTGGCCAGGACACGTACGTCAGCAGATGCTTGACATGCTCGAAAGTTAAAGCTGAACATCAGAAACCATCGGGACTGTTACAGCAACCTGAGATTCCCGAATGGAAATGGGAGAACATAGCCATGGACTTCATTACCAAACTTCCTCGAGCGAGCAACGGGCATGACTCGATATGGTCGTAGTGGATCGAATGACGAAATCAGCACACTTCTTGCCAATCCGAGAAGACTACAAAATGGACAAGTTGGCAAGATTGTACATAAAAGAGGTCGTGACAAGACACGGAGTACCGGTGTCAATCATATCCGACCGTGACGGCCGATTCACATCACGATTTTGGCAACACTACAGAAAGCAATGGGCACTCGATTAGACATGAGTACCGCCTATCATCCTCAACAGATGGCCAAAGTGAACGAACCATACAAACACTAGAAGACATGCTGAGAGCGTGCGTAATTGACTTTGGTGGTAGTTGGGATACTCATTTTGCATTGATTGAGTTCTCTTACAATAACAGCTACCACACCAGCATTGGGTGTGCTCCGTTCGAAGCACTGTACGGAAGGAAGTGTAGATCACCCGTTTGTTGGGACGAGATTGGTGAAAGTCAGCTAACAGGCCCAGAGATCATTCAAGAAACAACCAACAAGATCTTCCAAATCAAAGATAGGCTGAAAGCCGCTAGAAATCACCAAAAGAGCTACGCCGACAATCGTCGAAAGCCTCTAGAATTCAACGTTGGGGACCGAGTGTTACTCAAACTTTCTCCTTGGAAAGGAGTTGTTCAGTTTGGAAAGAAAGGGAAGTTAGCCCCAAGATACGTTGGACCATTCGAGATTATAGAAAGAATTGGTCCAGTGGCTTACCGATTAAGGTTACCACAAGACTCAATGGTGTACATGATACTTTCCATGTGTCGAACCTCAAGAAGTGTTTGGCTGACGAATCACTTCACATACCCATTGACGATATCAAAATCGACAAAAAGCTCATTTTATTAAGGAACCCATTGAGGTCATGGATCGTAAGGTCAAACAGTTGTAGCGCAGCAGAATACCAATTGTTCATGTAAGGTGGAATTCGAAACGAGGGCCAGAGTTTACATGTGAACGGGAAGATCAAATGAAACTCAAATACCCACACCTATTCGTGGATGACACTCTTGGACCTAACTCCAGCTGAATTTCGGGACGAAATTCTCTCAACTGGGGGATACTGTGACATTCGTCGCCTTAAGGTCCGTCGAACGACATAAATAAGCATAGAAATATTTTAATTATTCTTCCTTTTCTTCATGAACTCCTGCTTTAAGGAATCATGTCTGCTTATTTTCCCTTGTGCCTGTACTTCCTCCGAGAACGTGTGTTAAGCATAAACCTTTTATAAATTTCATCACCATTACCACAAAATATATCATTTTTAATTTCAACCATTGTCATTAATAAAACCATTTTAGACTATCAAATACCATTAAACACGCTTTTAACCTTAATATAACGAACATTTTAAGATCGTAATCAACCGACACAAATTTTTGGGGAACTCGAGGGTTAAGTGCAGGGACTAAACTTGTAATTTTGCAAACTTGGACTGGGTATATAAACCCCCTTCCTAGCCACATTCCTCATTCACTTCATCTTCTTCACCTCTTCACTCCCTACACACACATTTTCTCCATTCTAGCACCAAATCCAACCCGCTTGGTCTTGTTCTTGTTGTCTAGACTACATCTACGGCCTAGTCTACTCCATTCTAGCAGGTAGACGACCTTGGTTGTCCCTTTTCCTTGCTTATTCACGGCTATCCAACTAGGGTTTTGAGTGTTCGGGTTCATCCGAGCACATGAGGTCGTGTGGGTGCGTGTGAAGTCTTTCTTCTTGTGTTTCATGTTTGTGTATGTTTGTAGAGTGTTTTTGGAAGTCCTTGTGGTGTAAAACTCGTGTTTAGAGCAGCTCGGGGGCTGCTCAGCCCGACCACAGTCGCAATTCTGCAGTTCAGGCGACTGGGTCTGTCAGGCGATTGAGCCGTGCGACTGAGTGAGTCGTGCGACTGAATCTTGCGTCTAAGTCAATCGTGCGACTGATTTTTGCGACTAGGCATGTCGTGCGACTGAGTCGTGCGAATGTGTGTTTGTGTGCGATTGAGTCAGGTGACCGACTGAATGTATGCGATTGTGCGTGTTTCGCACGACTGGAGTCCAACCGCACGAATGAAGGTTCAATCGCACGAAAGTAGCTAATTCGCACGATTGAGGGTTGATTCGTGCGCATGGAGGTTGGGTCGTGCGAATGTGTGTTGTTACCATCTTCATCAATCGAACTCAATAATGTAAGTATCATACATCAATACAATCGTTCTTACATGGGAAACAAACCTTCCAAATCGTTCTCCAAGTTCATAGAACACATTAGATCGATTCCTTATCGATTGCTAACGTTAGTTTCAATCCTTGATTGATTCTCGTGTGTTCTCACCGATTGGATCGCCAATCAAATAAGATTCCGCACTATTTGATCTGCTTATCCTCAGGTCAGTGCCATCGCATAGCAGAGAGGCACACAACCTATCTCCTTGTTAGAGCGGCTTATTTTATTTGACACCATATGAACCAACAACATAAGTCATTAGCTTTATTGCATTTGTCTTTCATTTTTTTCTTGCTTTGCTCTAATTATGGTCATCCGCACACTTTTGTGGTATTTAAATGCTCAATACCCCTTATTGGAATAGATTTGATTGTGTTAACTAGTGATAAGATGGAAGCCCACAGTCAGTTGAACAACTTAGTTTGATCTTGAGATCACCAATCAGGTCTAATTGTCTATTGTGTTGAATCTACCAACATATCATTTGTGGTCTAGCAGCCTCTAAGTCTACTTTCTTTGTGTCACCTTAGGAGTTGCCAGTTTTCTATCATCTTCCCTTATTCTATTGCTTAGACTACACAGACTTATACTTTGAACTTTTGCATCTTTTCAAACCTTAAATTTTAAAGTCCCTCTTGATTTGTTCCTGTGTACTATCATTTTCCAAAGGTATTGAATTGGTATCACATACACAATCTACCCTATTTCAGCTAGTTACCCCTTCTCCCTCATTTTTTTTAATTTGTTTAATGTTAACTTGCTGACATATTCTCCCCCTAAAATACTAAAATCATTTCGGATTTAATTTTTGTTGGATTTTAATAAACAGCAAAATAACATGAGTTTAAATATAACAGACGAAAAGAAAAAAACAGATAACATAAAATAAAATAAACGTTAACGAGACTACATCGTACTACACATTATTCTCATCAGGAATTACCTCACTTTTCTTTTTAACGTCGTTGACCTCTAGCAAATATTGAAAACGTGGTTTATCAAAGGCTTTAGTATAGAGGTCAGCACGTTGAAAATCAGTATTAATTTTAACCACATCAATTAAGTTCTTTTCAAAACAGTCTCTTATGAAGTGGTATTTAATACCGATGTGTTTGGTCTTAGGATGTTGAACCGGATTTTTGGTTACTGCAATTGCAGCAGAGTTATCAACAAAAATAGGAGTAGATGAGAATTTTAAACCGTAGTCCCGCATTTGCTGTTGAATCCAAATGATTTGTGAATAGCAACTTGCAGCAGCAACATATTCGGCTTCACAGGTTGACAATGCAACCGATGTCTGCTTCTTACACTGCCATGTAACTAATCTTCTCCCAAAGAATTGACACCCCACTGATGTAGACTTGTAGTTCACTTTGCAGCCTCCATAGTCCGAGTCACTATACGCTGTGAGCTCAAAATCGTCATCATGAGGATACCACAACCCCAGTGTGGGTGTACCCTTTAGATAGTGAAAAATCCTTTTGACCCCGATCAGATGATTGACCTTAGGTTTAGCCTGATATCTGGAACATAAACATGTAGCATACATGATATCAGGTCTTGAGGCAGTGAGATACATGAGGGATCCAATCATTCCTCGGTACATAGTGGCATCTACAAGATCTCCATTCTCATCAGGTGCTATATCATGATTTGTAGCAAGCGGAGTCCCAGCAGGAGAAGCATTCTCCATGTCAAAGCGACTGAGAATGTCTCCTACATACTTGGTCTGATGTAGAAAGATCCCATCAGGTGTTTGATCCACCTGTAACCCGAGAAAGAACTTCATCTCCCCCATCGCACTCATCTCAAACTCTTGCTTCATCACTGCTTCAAACTTTTTGCATAACTCTTCGTTCTTTGACCCGAAGATTATGTCATCAACATATATCTGTACAAGCAGTAGGTCACCATCCTTTTCTTTAATAAACAGTGTACAGTCAATGACTCCCCTGCGAAAGCCGTGTTTCACAAGATGAGTCGAGAGTTTCTCATACCAAGCTCGAGGAGCTTAATGAAGCTCATATAAAGCTTTGTCGAGCTTGTAAACTCTATCTCGATGATAAGGGTCTTCAAATCCCTCGGTTGACTTACATAGACTGTTTCCCTGATTTCCCCATGAAGGAATGCACTCTTCACATCTAATTGGTAGACTTTAATCTTCATGTACGATGCATAGGCAAGGAAGATACGAATAGCTTCCATCCTTGCCACGGGTGCAAACACCTCATTATAGTCAATCCCCTCGACTTGGCGAAAACCTTGAACCACCAGTCGAGCTATGTTCCTGATAATGACTCCTTGGTCATCCTTCTTGCATTTTAGTACCCATTTGGTGCCAATGACTTTAGCACCTTTTGGTCTATCAACCAGAGTCCATACACCTAACTTCTTAAACTGCAGAAGTTCTTCTTGCATGGCACTCACCCACGCCTCATCATTTAGTGCGTCACTGACATATTTTGGCTCAACCTGCGAAACAAAACATCGATAAGCACCATCATGAATGTAACCCTTCTCCATAACTGAGGCGTAATCAGCTGAGTATAGCTGATTTCGGGTTTGTACTCCTGATCGGACATCTCCAATAACATTGTCAAGGGGATGATAGACGTTTAGTCGTGATCCTGGAGTACTCGGCACAGTCATCTCCGAACCAAGATTGTGAACATTTTGTTCTGCATCTGAGGAGATTGGAGTTTGAGGTTCCGAAGTCGAGGGTGCATCACTTATGGATGCTTGTGGACTTTCAGGAACTGGAACCTGTTCCTCCTGACTGTCCTGATCATCTGCTTCAGTGCCATCTTCAGAGGAGGAGTCACTGTCATCGACTACCTCTTTTGACTGAGTAGATGATTCTCCCTGTGTGTTAGATGGTGTATTTAGAATATCATACATCATCTTAGTAGCTAACTCATCATCCAAGGGAGAGAGAGAGAGGTTGAAGGATTTGAAGAATCCATCATAATCGAAGAAGTATGCAGGTCCTTTGCCTGTAGGTGGTGTGGTATATCTCTGAACGTCGACATTACACCACACTTCTACAAGACCCGTTGAGTTATTGTAAACTCGCTTGTTCGGTATGTTGTATCCTAGAAAAATTCCATCAACTGCCTTCTCGCTGAATTTTCCTTCTTGTGTCTTCTTCAGAAGTGTACACGGTGCGCGAAAAGGTTCAAGATACTCCAAATTCGGTTTGCGTCTTTGAAGTAGCTCATAACATGTCTTTCCGTGGCGCTTGGCTATTAGGACTCGATTTAGTGTATAACACGCATTTGCCACTACCTCATTCCAGAATTGGATAGGCAGTTTCGAGTCTGCCAGCATAGTCCGTGCTATCTCTATCAAACTCCTGTTCTTTCTCTCAGCAATGCCATTCATCTGAGGTGTGTAGGCAGAAGTGAATTGATGCACAATTCCCTTTTCCTTGCAGTATGCCTCCATCCCTTGATTCTTGAATTCTGCCCTGTTGTCTGAGCGTATTTGTCGAACTTTTAGCTTGTAGAGTGATTCCAGTGTGGTTACTAATTCCTTGAATGTCTCCAAAGTTTCTGATTTGGATTTCAGAAACATTACCCAAGTGAACCTTGAGTAGTCATCAGTGACCACAAAACAGTACAGGTCGCCTGCAATGCTCCTTGTACTAACTGGACCAAACAGATCGATGTGAAGAAGCTCAAGAGGAAGTTCTATTGAATGAACTTTCTTTTCCTTATGAGCCTTCTTTGTCTGTTTGCCTTTCTTGCAAGCTACACAAAAGTCAGGAAGTTGGAAGTTCTTGACATTCACTCCTCTCACTAAATCCTTCTGAATCAAATGATTCATCTTCCTTTGACTAATGTGTCCCATTCTCCGATGCCATGAGATTGAATCTTTCTAAGTAGCTTTAGATAAAAAACACTGAACCTCATGATCCGTTGTGGCAGCTGTTGACAGATCCAAGACATAAAGGTCTTTATATCTTAAAGCAGTCATCAGAACTTGATCCTCTGGATCATATATTCTTTCTTCAGCACGTAACACTTCTGGTTATCGAAGATGACTTTAAATCCTTTATCACAGATTTGGGAAACAGAAAGTAAGTTGTTCTGAAGTTGTTGAACGTAGTTCACTTTATCAAACTTAACTTTCTGATTTCCCACTTCTCCCTGAGCTGTGATATAGCCTCCTTTGTTTCCTGCAAAGGAAACATGCCCTCCTTTTATTTGTTTGACGTTAGATAACAGGGCTCTATTTCCTGTCATGTGCTTGGATGCTCCGCTGTCTATAATCTACGTGTTAGTCTCAGCACTGTATCGAACACCCTGCATATACAAAGTAAATGAATCAGTTTAGGTTAGGAACCCAAGCTTTGACTGTCTTGGGTTTCCCAGAGGCATCACACATCATAAACTCCACCCATTGACCCTTAGAGGGTGAGGGTAGCTTAGGTTCGTTCTTGTTATCAGTATCAGACACAAGGGTTGACTTTTCTTTCCATAAGCCGTATTTGTGCAATGCCTGTTTATGATAAACAGTCGTCTGGCTTACAGGTTGGACTTTAGGTTCACTAGTTCTTCTAGGTGGAGTTAAAGAGCTCCTCTTAGAAGACTTAGGTTTTGAGTCCTGAAGTTCAATCTTCTTCCTGGGTGTCTGATAAAAATCACAGTAGGAAGCAATGTGTCCATATTCTCCATAGTTGTAGCACGCTCTGCTATCAACTTTATGATTAAACTTTCTTTGTGGAGGTATGTGACACTCTAGTAACATCAATCACTTTAGTTTTTTGACTCTTGTACGTTTGATGTTTTCTCTGGTTTAACAAAATTTACAGTCTTAACCTGTTTTACTTTTTGGTTAACTGGTTTTTGACTTGAAGCATGTGAAAAAGTAGCATTTGAAGTCCTTTTAGATTCTGATTTGACTTTGTTTGAACCTGACTTTAAGTTAACTTTTTCAAATTCATTTTCCAGGTTAACACAAGGCAATTTACCCTTTGTCTTTGAAGTGGCCTCCTTTTCTTTCTGACCAGATTCAGTAGATGAACATGAGGTGTCTGGATCAGTAACAAGAGGAGTGGTCACCACATGATTCTTGATGGGGTTATTATTTACTGGTCTAGACTTAGTGTTCATCAAGGTCTCAGGTGGTGGTGGAACCACTTTGTAGCCTAATCCCTCCCCGTTATTCCTTTCTCTCACTAAGTGTTGAACTATGTGTGAAGAGCTAGTCCAACTATGCAGTTTCTGCTTTAATGAATTAACTTCGACTTCTAGAACTGCCTTTTGTTTCTTAGTGTCTTCTAGGGAGTTTAGATAGTACCTAATGTCATTTGCTTGGTTAAACGCCACTACTTCGGTTTCCCTAAGTTGTTTAGTCAATAGGTCTATCTTTTCTTTATAACTATGCTCATTTTGTTTTAGTACTCTATTAGCCTCAGTGCACAGACATAAATCTTTAACTAAGTTATCATTATGATCTAATAACCTAGTAAATTTTTCATCTATGCTATTTCTAAAAGTGTCACAATCAGAACAAGCATGGTTATTAAAAATTTGGTCAGTGGTACTTACCTGAGTTAGTTCAGAAGAGTTAACCATCAGTGCAGCATCAGATGATTCTGGTTCTGGTGATTCTGGCTTTTCTGTCTCTGATGTGGAAACTTCCTCAATTGATTTGTAACTGACCTCGGCTGCAGTTGTTTCTTCACTATGTGACATTGCAATCTCAACTGCTATTTCACCTTCACTCGCAGAATCATCATCAATATCCTCAACACTGGCAATGTTAGATTCTCCTGGTGAGACAAACCTGAAACTCCAATCCTATCCTTCATCATCATGAGCAGTTAGGCTTTTGGATCCTTGTTTGATGAAGAAGAACTAGAGGCTTGCTTGTCTTGGCGAGTAAAGGATGAGAACGGGTTCCCATTCCCTGTCTTCTTTGGCTTGACACATTCTCTTTTGAAATGCCCCTTCTCACCATAGTTAAAGCAGGTCACTTTACTCTTGTCGAAGCCAAAGGTGGTGTCCTTAGTAGCAACCAAGTTCTGTCCAGTCTTTTTCACAAACTTCTTCGCCCTCCGAACAGCACTTGCTAAGGCCCACATTATATCCATACTTCAAGCTCCATCTCATCCACCTGCTCGTAGTCCTCATCTGCCAGATGGCAGTTTCCAATCTTCCCGGCAATAAGTCCATCATATGAATGAACCACTGCTGCTAAAAGATCCATATGCTCTCGAGCTACTTCCACGGTCACATTACCGAGGTTCTCGATCTTCAGTTTGGTAGCGTTTGCTTCTGATCCAATATGATGGGTACATGATGACCCAGACGTGTCTGATCCAGAAGGAGAAGCATGTGAGGGACCTGACGAGCTAGACACAAAAGCAGTCTAGAGGGGTGCTCCAGATGTCTTAGCTTGAGGCGTGGCATTGTATAAAGCTGGATTTTGTGTGTACGAAGACTTCTGAGCTCTATACTTCATCCTTAGTGCTTCTTCTGGCAACTTAAGAATGAAGTCATTTATATCCAGCTTTACAAGGATTCCATTCTGTCTCAGGTTAGACCCGAATGTAGCCCACTTATCAGGCAACCCGTCTGCGAAGTTGCTTACTTTCTCTTCCATGGTAGTAGCCACTCCATGTGTATGCAATTCGCTCATCAAGTGGTAGAATCTGTCTATGACTTCGTCCAAACTTTCATTACCAATTGATGAGAAGTTATCGAATTCCTTCTTTAACTCCTTTGCCTTGATTGCCTTCAATGATGCATTACCATCATATCTCTTCTCTAGCGCATCCCACAGTTTCTTGGACTGCTTGTTCTCTGAATACTGGTGGAATATGTCTTGGGGATAGACTGAGTGATCAATCATAAACTCTTTTCTCTGCATTGTACTTTACTTTCTGTGCGTCTGTCATCCCGCTTAATGTTAGTTTAACTCCATCAGCTCCCACCGGTGTACTATAACCTATCTCAATGGCTTCTCACAGATTAGGATCTACTCCATTAAGGTAGATCTCAAAACGTTGTTTCCAGTGGGGAAACTCATCTAAAGTTAAAAGCTTTGGTGGCTTATTGTGATTCCCCACCTCACTCTCAAGCAACAGCAGGTTCTGTATCCTTGAGTCCTTCCCAGCAGTAAAGGCTGACATCTGATCTTCCATGACGAATAAACTTATAATCTAATCAAACAAACTTTCACTGATGCGACTGAAGTATGTGAATGAGCTAATCGTGCGTATAAGCTCTGCGATTGGTTCAATCGTGCGAATGAACTGGGCGATTGGTTCAGTCGTGCGAATGAATCTGGCGCGTATGAGCTATGCGAACGAACGGTTCAGTCGGCCGAATGAGGGTGCGACTAGGTCCAATCGTGCGTATGAGCAATGCGAATGGAGTCCAGTCGTGCGAATGAGTCAGTCGTGCGACTGAAGTTGCTGTTTTGCGAAAATTTCTAGGTTTGACGGGTTTCAGCCGTAAAAATTCGAAATTTCACAAGTTCTAATCGCCTAAGTCCGTAGAAACCAAACGTCGATGAGCAGGGAACTTCCAAGATCACTTTTGATGCCAAAGATTTCGTTTTTAGTGTAAAAACACAAACTTTTATGCAATCTTGATTAAATCAACACGTAATCAAGAGCCAATAGCTCTGATACCACTTGTTAGGACCGGGTATTTGACGGAAATACCTAGAGATCACGTGTAAACCAGATCAAATAGTGTGGAATCCTATTTGATTGGCGATCCAATCAGTGAGAACACACGAAGAATCAATCAAGGATTGAAACTAACGTTAGCAATCGATAAGGAATCGATCTAATGTGTTCTATGAACTTGGAGAACGATTTGGAAGGTTTCTGGATGGCTAGGGTTCGTCTGGAATCGTACTTGATCGAGAGTCTTTGTTTTTCACGAATTGAGTTGTATTTATAGGTTGGCACTATTCAATCGTGCGACTGAACCATTAGTTTGGTTCAGTCGTGCGATTGAACCATGCGGTTGGTTCATTCATGCGACTGAGTGTTCAGTCGTGCGACTGAGCCAATCTTATGTTACAGTCGTACGACTGATCCAGTCTCGTTGTTCAGTCATGCGACTGAGTCAATCGTGTGAAGTTATTCATGTGTATGGTTCATTCGCATGAGCCATTCGCATGGGAACTTCATTAAGTTAAGTTTGAATGTTTTAGTTAATTAATATAACATAATGTGCAACCATTCAAATAATCATAAACCCAATCAATTCAGTCACGACTCATTAATGAACTATTAAACATTATAACTAACAGACTATCAGTATCATTTCATTAATCATACCAAACAAGATCTATTACATCACATACCATGATCTAGGGACATACATGTATCAACAGAAACAATAGCCCAAACCTAATTCGGTTGATAACATGATTTGGGGTTCAATTTTGGGTCCAATTTATCTAGGGTTTATATGGAATTTAGAGATTCGATAGAAGCTTATTTATAACAATTAAAGTTGATACATATCATTGCTTAGAGCCTTGGTTTACTGGTAATGAGCGTGTTGTGTGGACTTGAGGTCCCGGGTTTGAACCCAGGGACCCTCATCCCTTTTAATCATTAGGTTATTTTAGTTTTTTTTATTAAATAACGTTTTAATATATTGTTTAGTTAGAATTATAATTACCTTATTAACTAAAATATTTCAGAAATTATTAAATTAATTTTTTAAAGGTTTTATAAACTTATAACTAATATATTTAATAAACTTTAAAAGAATAAAAAGGTTATAAAACATTATTAAGTGTTTTATCTATTACAAATACATTAGAGTCCAAACTTGAATTATTTGAAAACACTTCAAATCTATATATTACAAATACTTTAAATGTTTAATCATATAAATGATTATTTAAATAAATATTTAGATAATTAATTATCCATTTAATCAAGTTATATCATATTTAGTTAATATTCTCTAAACTTTTATTTAAACTCTTGAAACCTATAAAACAATATATTATACTTCATTTTTATTACTAAATCTGGTATTATAAGATTTTTATAATTTTAAAAGTTCAAAACTTATAAAATGATTTTAAATAATTTTAAAGTCATTTAAATAAGTAATTAATAAATTCTCTTTATCTAATAATTAATTATTAAATTAATTATTTCTTTTCATATGTTATACTTAATTTCTATTAAATCAATAACTTAAACTGTTGAGACCTTTTTAATCATTATTGAAGTTAATTGATTTATATTATCTTTATTAAACCAAAACATAAACGATTCATTAATTTATTTAATTATTTAAACCCCCAAATCCCAATTGAAACTCTAGTTCATGTCTAGTTGATAATCTTATTATCGAACTTGATCTTGGAATATATACGTTTAGGTATCTTGTAAAAGAAATTGTTGGAGCCTCGTTTATTTTCTTATCACATCTTATTTATTTCAAGTGAGTTCTTCATGCCCTTTTTTACTTTATTTTCACACCTTTTAGGGTGAAACATGTTAACTTTATAAACTTACACTTGTAAACTTTTTGAGACTGGTAAATACACATGTAATTCATCTTTACCTTTTTGTCATGGTTATTTGTGTTATTGTAAGTCTTATATGAGATACATATTTTGTTTACAATCACTAACTATTGCTAGCCTAGCGACGTCTTAGATCTTTGGGCTTGACAAGCCTACTTGGTGCTTAAGTCGATGTATTGCCGACTCCTGATGATGTATGCTTGTTCATCATGGGAACCAAGTACACTTAGCCAATCTTATATACTTGTAATCAAGTCGAGGTTTGGTTGTAACTGTATGTGTTCTATGAGCTTGCTAACTCGTAACCATGGACATGAATTGCTACTTGTAACCCTTTTACATATATGTACTTATGCGTGTGTTTAAACCATGGGAACTCACCAACTTTATAGTTGACCCTTTATTTTTAACATGTTTCAGGTTTGATGCTTGAAGAATTTTCTTGTGCTCGTATAGGACCTGGACCTAGAATAATTGAAAGTCTTATGTTTCTATTTGTATCTTCATTGTTTTGTAATTACTTATTTGGCTTGTAATGTTTAATGGATAATGATATTTAATATTATTTAAACTTATTAGTTCCATGTGCTATGAGTAATCGTCTCCCATTCGTCCGCCCCAATGATTCCGCCGTCGGTCGGGGTGTGACAGATTGGTATCAGAGCCATGGTTATAGGGAATTAGGTTATTAGAAATGGAATGAACTAGACTATAACTAAGTACCCTTACACATAATTCCTCTCATGTATTTATATGCTTAGATAGGAATTTATGTGCTTTATGTGTTTATACTTGATTATGTGATTATATGCCTTATGTGTTTATGCTTATACCTTGAATCTTATCAATGCATATTCTAAGGCATTATATGCCTAAATCAAATGGTTTTCAAAATTACTTTTGAATCGTTATTTGTGGTTTTCAAGTCTCGTCAAAGTTTATATCCTATAACTTGAAACATGTAATGCTGGAAGAGTGGGATGCCTATATCTTGAGGTGTTCTGTCTAGGGTATTCATATAAATCCAAATCAACCAATAGATCCGTTACCTTACCTGGGAACCCTTGGGATGAGTGTCCGCTTATAGGTACGCATGTCTTCATTAAAATTGTAGTTGACTTAATACTTTGATAAGTCAATGTAATGTTTTGGTTTGTAAACTGAACGTTACACTCGAAACATCTTGTTATTTTGACTTGTTTCTTCATTGTTTTTGTTCCCTTGAATCTTAAACTCTTTATCCCATTTCTCTTAAGGACCCTTGAAAATCTTTCTAAACATCTTTCCCTTAAAACTGCACTTATCCCGAAAGCCTATTACAATGATGCTCTCATTCTAAATTGAATCCTTAATCATAACAAACATGATTCTCGTATCAACGTTAAACTAATGAAACTTTGAAAACCACAACGAAATAGTAAACAAGAATTGATCATCTAAGAACCTTGTTAACGTTAATTGTTAAAAAGCTTTTATGGATTCCATTTTCCATTCAAAAGCATCCTGAACTTATCTCCGAATCTCGTGTCACACTAATAGTTAATGCTTCCCTCGTGGCAAAACCTTCGCAATTGTTTTGAACCGTTTAAAATGCAAATGTTTACCAATTAAAAATTTTAGATTAATAATCTTGTAACCTTTACCAAGAACACATAAAATCATGAATTATAAAATTTAACAAATTCAAGCATAACAAACGCATCATAATTAAACTCATTAAATTTAAACGTTCCAAGTGAGACTTGTGAATGTGGCATAAAAAAATCAAGTCTCCTCGTATCCTTGAAATTAGTGCCCTCGTGATTAAAATTTCGGGACGAAATTTCTTAAAGTAGGGGAGACTAGCATGCGCAATTTTTCAAGTTAAAACCCCAAAACCGAACTCAATTTGAATTTCCATTATTAAATTATATTAATGGTTTTAATGGATTAATACAACTTTTATTGTTAATTTTTTTACTAATTATTTAAAATAACTTGTAATAATTTATGATGATATAATACTTTTTTGTGTAAAGATATAAAGTTTTAATTATTCATTTTACAAATAATAACTAAATGGAAAAGTCTTACTAAAAATTATTAAGTTATGAAATGAGTTTTAATAAACTTATAAAGTTTCATTAGTAGATATAATTTTTAGTTTTTTTTTTAAATTAAATAATTAAACTATAAAGTCTATAAGTTTATAAAAGTTTAATAAATAATTAAATGAGTGTTACAAAGTCAAGGGTGAATGTGTGATTCTTAAAACTAAATTTAAAATCTTTTCCATGAAATAGTAACTATCAGAAAAATTAGGGACCAAAGTATAAATTAATTAAAGAACCCAAACTGACCCCCCCCCCCCCCCCCCCCGTATTTCCGCTGGCCGGCTTCGGCCAAGCCTCCGGTGACACCCAAGTAGCCTAAACTGGCCTGTTACACTCCAATAAACCACCCGTTAAGCTTCTTGCATCGGTTTCGATCCTAACCTCAATATAGTTTGAGTTAATATGTGGCAGAGACGGTTACAAAATAAACCAAAATCTACATTCAAAACACGAACTCGATCGACTAAAAACTTGTCAAATTAAGTTGTTATATTTGAGGGCAAAACATCTAATCGATACTCTAAAGCTAATTAACACTCAATTTCATCTGAAACCCACACAAACATCGAGTTCAACCATCACCCCCATTCGCGACCTGCAACACTGTCGTTATCCATGTTCGGAGCTCTATTAACCTGAATTGACAGAAGGCTTTTGATTAACTTCTACCATAAAAGCTTTTTGCAAAGTTAATTTGATTGACAACAACATTTGTGAATCAAACCGACTTCAACATAGTAGCGGCTATCCTTGTCACCATCCTCATCAATTGAACTCAATAACGTAAGTATCATACATCAATACATTCGTTCTTACATGGGAAACAATAGCCCCAAACCTAATTCTGTTGATAACAATGATTTGGGGTTCAATTTTGGGTCCAATTGATCTAGGGTGTATATGGAATTTGGGATTCGATAGAAGCTTGTTTATAACAATTAAAAGTTGATACATATCATTGCTTAGAGCCTTGGTTTACCGGTAATGAGTGTGTTGTGTGGACTTGAGGTCCTGGGTTCGAACCCGGGGACTCTCATCCCTTTTAATCATTAGGTTATTTTAGTTTTTTTTATTACATAAAGTTTTAATATATTGTTTAGTTAGAATTATAATTACCTTATTAACTAAAGTATTTCAGAAATTATTAAATTTATAAACTTATAACTCATATATCTAATAAACTTTAAAAGAATAAAAAGCTTATAAAAATATTATTAAGTCTTTTATATATTACAAATACATTATAGTCCAAACTTGAATTATTTCAAAACACTTCAAATCTATATATTACAAATACTTAAAATGTTTAATCAGATAAATGATTATTTAAATAAATGTTTAAATAATTAATTATTCATTTAATCAAGTTATATCATATTTAGTTAATATTCTCTAAACTTTTATTTAAACTCTTGAAACCTATAAAACAATATATTATACTTCATTTTTATTACTAAAATCTGGTATTATAAGATTTTTATAAATTTGAATGTTCAAAACTTTATAAAATGATTTTAAATAATTTTAAAGTCATTGAAATAAGTAATTAATAAATTCTCTTTAACAAATAATTAATTATTAACTTAATTATTTCTTTTCACATATTATAGTTAATTTCTATTAATTCAATAACTTAAACTGTTGAGACCTTTTTAATCATTATTGGAGTTAATTGATTTATATTATCTTTATTAAACCAAAACGTAAACAATTCATTAATTTATTTAATTATATAAACCCACAAATCCCAATTGAAACCCAAGTTCATGTCTAATTGATAATCTTATTATCGAACTTGATCTTGGAATATATACGTTTAAGTATCTTGTAAAAGAAATCGTTGGAGCCTCGTTTATTTTCTTATCATCATCTTATTTATTTCAAGTGAGTTCTTCATTCCCTTTTGTAACACCCCGAATTTCTATTTAAACGAAAGGAAAAGAAAAGTAAGTGAAAGGAATGGAAATTATGCACAATGGAGGGGGATAAAGTGTACAAAATACAAATCTTATTATTTAAGATATTTAAGGGCATGGTCGCCCATATCAAGCAGAAAGCTGCTTAATCTCGGAAGAAGAAGAAGGGAGAGAGAGCCCGGTTCTAGAGAGAGAAAAAGAAGAAGAAGCTGAAAAAGGTAAGTCTTCCCTTGTTTGAGCTCGGTTTCAACTGGGTTTCGAGTTCTTGACTGAAGTTCCGGTTGTTTAGAGTTTATTTTCGGGATTCAAGAGCTGAATCGAAGGTGGGACTCGAACGGGAAGAGTGCTGCTCAAAAGCTGCTAAAGGTGAGTTTCTAGAATCCCTCTTTTACGGATTTTCAACTGATTTGGAGCTATTATGCATACTAAGTAAACATTTTTAAAGAAACCATGGACTTACAGCTTTATGTACGAATGTTGTATGTATGTATGCATGTTATAGTGTTGATGATGGGTTAGTGACGATGTTTAGCATGCTTAGATGGCCTTAGTATGTCAGATCTATGTTTGGGTATGCTTAGAATAAGAATCGGGTGAAATGGTAGCATAGAAAAGATTTCAGAATGTTCTGATGAACATGAACAGGGGTCCATGTGCCCAAACAGTTGTCCATGCATCCAGCATGAGTGGCTAGACGCCTAAGTGTTGTCCATGCGCCCAAGGGTGGGTCATGCACCTAAATAGTGGCCCGTGCACCCAGCATGTTGGCCCATGCGTCTAAGTGTTGGCCATGCGCCCAAGGGTGGTCCATGTGCCTAAATAGTGCCCATGCGCCCAAGTGAAGAAAAGGCTAAGTGTTGGCCATGCGCCTAAATAGTGCCTATGCGTCCCAGAGATTGAAATAGCTAAGTGTTGGCCATGCGCCTAAGCAGTGCTCATGCGCCCAAGTGAAATGTTAAGTGTTGATGCGCCTGAACAGGGCAGAAACGCCCAAATAGTGCCCATGCACCCAGACTGTTTTATACTTGGAATTTTTATGCTCATGCGCCTGGAAGGACCCATGCGCCCACTTTGGACTTAAGGTTTTCTAAGTGGTTTTTAAGGGGTATAATGGGGAGATAGGCCTGGTTATGATAGGGCTTATGTTTGATGTGTGTTATGCATATTGATGTGCCTGTATTGGTGATGGTGTATGTTTATGTTTATGTATATGTTCCTTATTAGGTACGTATGTCTTCCCTTGGCTTTGCGTTGAACGTTAATGAATGTAATGAAAGTATTATGTAACGTAAAGTGGAATAATGAAAAGAGGAATGTAATGAATGAATGCGAGCATAAATGAATGAATGAGAGAAAGTGGCTTGTTAAAGAAAGAAAGGAGGTTCACGACTCACTGAGGATCGTTAGCTCAACTGTGTGTGTACCATAGCGTGCGATCTTGGCTTACTCATAAGGGGACATAGACACAGTGGGAGTTCAGTTTTGGTAACTGCTCCGATACGTGGGATATGGTATTTACTGTGTGCTATATAGCGTGCGATTTTGGCCGCCTCATGTGGTTTTTATAGCGTGCGATCTTGGCTAACCCATGGGATGGCGTGCGATTCTGGCTAAACCCCGAGAGTTCTCACACACAGGGGGGAGTCGGTCTTCGGGACCACTCCGATGGTGCGATTGGTGGGATATGTGCGATGGACGGCATGAGGGTAGCGTGCGATTTTGGCTGCCTCATGTGGTTTTTATAACGTGCGAATCTTGGCTAACCCATGACATAGCGTGCGATTCTCGCTTCCTTATGTGTGCGATCCGTGCGATATGTACTTCGGGTACGATGATGCGATGGTGCGATTTGAGCGATATGTGCGATGGACGGCATAAGGGTAGCGTGCTATTTTGGCTGCCTCATGTGGTTTTTATGGCGTGCGATCTTGGCTAACCCATGAGATAGCGTGCGATTCTGGCTTCCTTATGTGTGCGACCGTGTGATATGTACTTCGGGTACGATGATGCGATGGTGTGATTTGAACGTTATGTGCAACGGCATAAGGGTAGCGTGCGATTTTGGCTGCCTTATGTGATTTTTATAGCGTGCGACCTTGGCTAACCCATGAGATAGCCTGTGATTCTGGCTTCCTTATGTGTGCGATCCGTGCGATATGTACTTCGGGTACGATGAAGCGAAGGTGCAATAATGAACGAATGGGATCCTTATCATTCGACCTCAGTAATCATGGCTGAGTGCCATGTGGAGGGTAAAGCATGACAGGATCTAGATGAGAAATGAATGATAATAGAAGTATGAAATGTGAGAACGTGTGCTATGTATGTAACGAACGTATGTAAGAACATAAATGAATTATCGTAACAATGTATTGAACAGGATCCTTGTCATTCGACCTCAGTAATCGTGGCTGAGTGCCACGAAGAGGGTAAAGCCTGACCGGATCTAGGAAGAGAAGTGAACGATAATGTAATACGTTGAATGAGCAAGTTAATGAACGTAATGACGAAGATAATAATGATATTATCTGTATGTACGTATGATGCATGATCACGAATGATGTAAAGTATAGTATGTTTTGAAATAAAGTAAAGAACGGTTTTTACAGAGAAAAGTATTTTATTATAAAACTAGAACTCACTCAGCGTCGCTGACTTTTGTATGCATGATAGTTGGCAGGTATATGTTGATGCTGAGGAGTTGCAAGCATGGATGCATAAGCTACTGGGAGCATTTTGAGGCCGACATCCGTATTTTGACATGTCATGTATTTTGAGATGAAAATTAATGTTGTAAATGACATGTTTTAGTTATAAATGAATGTTTTAAATTCTGCTGCAAAATTAATGTATGTTTTCTATGTTTTATGTGCGATGAACCACCAGCTGTGAGGGGCCCGGGAACGGGGCCTTACAAGTTGGTATCAAAGAAAAAGTTGAAGTGAATTGAGTAAATATTTTGAAAAACCTAATCTTAAACTGAGAATGGGACTAAAAGGAAAAGGGATGCCAGTCCTAGTAGCTACGTGCCTGCAGGTAAAGGTTTTATGTAAACGTTTTATGTAAGTTAATGTTAACCGACATTATATGCGCATGTTATTTGCCTTGTGTGCTTTTGTGTAGATTTAGATACTAATTATGTCAGGATAAGAAATGCTTGGGGTATGAAGAGTAAAGTAAGTGGCTAATCACAACTGGCCACTGTAATTAGGGACTTACTATACTTGACATAAAATGAGTTATTACCTTGAATGACCGTGTTAGTGTTTGAATCTTATAGTGTGTTAGAAGATGGTTGGCGGCAGATCTTCGAAAGCTTCACGAGGTGGAGGCAGTGGTGGACGTAGTGCTGAACCACGGGTCACAAGAGGAAGGTCTAGTGACAGGATCAGTGATCACAAGTTTGATGTATCAGAATACAAAGCAGCGGAATACAAACAAGAATTAGACAAATTGTAGCAAGCAATCGATACTTGTAAGCATTAAGATCGCATACGGTTATGGGGGAGAATATGTATTTCTGATTTCTAGGAATGTTTATAGATGTAGAATATTTCTAATCAAATCAATCATTCATTCCATTCAATTACTCATTCCTCACTGATTACAATAGTTGTCACTCCTTATATAGAGTGCAACAATTACTGCTGTAATCACGGAAAGTGACAACTGGCAGATCCAATACAAAAATAACTAATTCTTAACAAACTACTGAAATGTTCACAACTACTGAGAACATATCAGCATGTTAAGTACAAAAATAAAACTAAAACTACTGAAACTACAACGACTGAAGAACAAGCTCTTCAGTCGTTTTACAAAACTACTGAAACATAGAAAAAAATAAACTACTGATATCACAACTACTGAAGAAGTACTCTTCAGCAGTTGTGACAAACTACTGAGGCTTCAGTACTTGATCTTCAGACTTTGACCTTCAGGTGTTTCATCAGCTGATGACTTCAGTAGATATCATCAGCTGATGTCTTCAGTCTTTGTCTTCAGACTTTGTACATCAGTTGTTGATCTTCAGCACTTGTGAACTCTTCAGCTGTTGTACTTCAGTACTTTGGTCTTTCAGCTTCAGCACTTGTGTTCTTCAGCTGTTGTACTTCAGCACTGGGTTCTTCAGCTGTTAAGGTCTTCAGCACTTGATCTTCAGCTGTTGAAGTCTTCAGCACTTGTCAAACTACTGATGAGGCTTTCAGCAGTTGTTGTGATACCGTGTGGGACTTAGAGGTTTTCTGATCTTGGCTCATTGGTTCTTTTGGTCCAACAAACTCCCCCTGAACCAATGCAGCCAAACCTCTAACTTATTTATACTCCCACTTATTGATGGCAAAATGTTGGTCTTTTTCCTTCTTGATCAGTAGAGAAGATGACCCATGTAAGCTCCGGCCTGGGAAGAAATCTCAAATATTTGTTTGGCAGAGATGTAGAATGGGAACTCTGTTTTGGGAACTGGACACAGAGTTGTTATCCCATTCATGAGATTTACTTCCCCGTAATGAGTCTGTATGACTCACGAACATAGGCCTCAAGGAGAACAACTTGTTCCTCCTGAGAGAGTTCTTCTGCTCCTCCTTCGAAGAAGAACTCTGACCATAGTACTCTGATAGTAAGTACTTCATGGTCCTGCCATTTTTCAGCTCCACCGTAGTTACCTCCCTATATACAAATTCATCAGGATGGTTGCCTTCAAGGAGTAACTGGAGCTCATTCTTCTGGATGTCTTCAAGCTTTTTATATAACAACCCCTTCTTAATCATCTTGTTTTCTAGTAAGGCTTGAGGGGTCTTCTTTGCTTGGTGAGCTTTCTTGAATTCATCAATGATTTCCCAAGGTGAGACTACAACGGCCAACATGATGGTAGACTCTATTGTTTTTTCGTACCTGGCCGTTGTATCTGTGTGGGATAGTTCTTTTATGGATTCTAGAACTCACCCTGGGGTCTGGCCATACTCTCACTCTCTCCTTCTGATACTGAAAGGTGTGCCTGAGAGTGTACAGCCTTTGAGCATGCCCTTTCATGGCTTGAATAGATGATGACTGAGGAATTCCTTGTCAACCATCTTCAACAGTTGCTCATCGTGCTGTTTCTGCTGTTCTTCTTCTTCTATCTTGACTCTGACCATTTCCCTTTGAGAGTCAGGTGTGATCATGGGTTGACTTCGGGGTTTTGGTAGCTTCAGAACAGCATAGAGTGGCAGACTATCATCTTCATCCTCTTCTTCTTCTTCTTCTTCCATCCTCAGCACCCTTCTCCTCCTTCTGGGTACATCACTGGATGATGGTTGGGTTGGTGAAGGAATTGGTTTGAAGAATGAGGATGTTTGGATTTTGGCTTAGAGGTTGGTTGGGAGATTTGAGGGATAAGATCTGTTTGAGTGGGTGGAAGGGAAGGTTGATCTAGCATCCTTGTAGTTAGTTCGCCTTTGTGAGTTTAGCCATCTCTAACCTTTTACCAGCCCCAGCCTCATCAAGGGCTTCCACATTATCCCTTTGTTGAATTGCTCAGACAGACAGATTCTGGTGGCTATAGCCAGAATGCTGTCCCTGGTCCATGCGCGGATCTCCATTATGATCTTCCCAAGTATTTTGCAATAAAGCGGATCATTATTTCCAACCTCTCTTTCTCAGAGCATCATACCCTGCCCATCGGGTTTGTATCTCTTGTACTTCTAACCTTCTGATCTCACTATCCAGTGTGGCTGTGTCAAACCCCTGCCTGAAGAGTTGTTCAATTATTTTATCCATGGATCGGCTGTGTGTGGTGTCAGCTTCTTTGACCAGCTCCTCCAAGGATTTGTCTTCAGCAGTGTGATCATCAGCACTTCTCTTTCGCTTGTAAGTGAGCAGAGGTTGCTTTTCTTTTTCCTCCTCTCTGGACTTGCTTCTTTCCTTTTCCTCGGATCTTTTCCTCTTCCTTTCTTTCACTGCAGTACTCTCCCCCTTTTTGGTTGCATTGGAGGAAGGGTTTTACCGCAGAAAGAGTCTTTTGGACAGCAGCATCAACCAAGGGCTGTAATGTTAAGGAAAGCCTCTCATCAAGGGCTTTGATCACTATATCAGTGATTATGGGTGTGATGAGAGGGAGGGAATTTTTGAGTACAGCACCTATTTGCTCAGGAGGGTTCTGTTCCTGAGAAGTAAGGCCTCAAGCAGAGGCAGGTGGTTGATTTTGGGGTGGCTCTGTGTTTGGGAAACCTTCAAGGGAAGGTGCCATCTGTGGGTGGATAGAGGCAGATGGTCTTTCTCCTTGTGAGAGTTGGTCAAGTAGGTTTTGCAGCCTACTGACTTTCTCTTCCAGGATTGTGTTCTGGGCAAGAACATCATAGAAGAAGCCCAGGTCATCATCAGCCGAAGCTGAATCAGCTGACCTCCTGCTTAGAGCAGGATTTTCATGCACTGGGTGTAGACCAGTTGGTGCCTGTGCCCCTTGTGCTTGGTACTGGGGACTTCCAGCCTCAGGACAATGTCCATCATCAGCTGTTGCCTCTAGGGAGGTCTTAGCAATGTTACCAGCCTCACTCTGGTCATGTGCTGAGTCAGAGGAGGTGGCAGCCTCACTAGATATTCTAAGCTCCTTGTCTACACCAGGAGATAGAATTGGGAAACCCCTGTGCTGTGGGTTCTCAGGTGCACTGTGTTCCTCCCCCTCAATTGTAGAGGTATTCCCAGTAGTAAGTGGTTCCTGGGGAGGGGGTGAGGAGTGCAATTGAGTCAGCACTTATGCAACTATTAAAGTTGGGCTGTGTGGGGCGGTTGTTGGGGTGAGGGGATAGAAGCAGTGTGCACCTGGGGTGGATGGTGCTCTTCAATGGCAATCTCCTCAAGTGAGTAAGATCCCAGAAGTAGGTGCCCCTTGGGGAGTTGCTGCAGCTCCTGTTGAGAGGAAGCCTGAGCGGCTGTGGCTGGAGGAGTCATTGTATCCACTAGGGGGTTTGGACTAGTGGATATATCCTGCGTTTGTGTTGCAGGGGCATCCTCAGGGGACTCAATTCCCTGAGTAGCCTTTTGGTTTCTTTTTGGTGGGTTTGGTAGGACTTTGGATTTGGAGGTGGTGGCTGTGGGTTCCAGCTGCGTGGGTTTTCGCAGCTTGGCAGCCACTTTAGTGTCCGGTCAGAGTTGTGCCGGGAGTATACTTTCGGCAGAACAGCCGTAGCAGGGACTCCCAAGCCAACAAGTCCCTCAGCATTAAGCTGGTCTGTAATAATGGCCATTATGAACCGTGGATAAAGTATCCAACGGTTGGCAGTTAGTTTTTGAGCCATATCTTTGAGCTCTGAAAATATTAATTCTGAAAAGTTTAGTGGTTGTTGCTCAAGGATAGAATACATTACCTGCTGCCATTTGGTGGACATTTGATCCCAAGACGACGTCTTAGGGGCCAAACATACATTTACCATGTGAAAAATCAGGCGCTCAGCGTCATTAAAGTGTTTCTTCATGATGGTGGTGGCACTGAGATCGCCTTGATATCCATGCTGAACAAATGATAGATCTATGGTGCCCTTCGGATATCCAGCAGGAGAAGTGGCATCATTCAGTTGAAGAATTTTACGGATTGTTGCAGGAGTATGACTACTTCTTTGCTGTTGACGACTGACCGGAGGGATGGTGTGTTGCTCTCCTCAGTGGTAACAGTAACGTTCATCCAAAATTGGTTCAAGGATTCGGCATGTAAGACGGGGTTCAGAAGGAATGCCTTGTTGTATTGGGACTGAACCATAAGATCGATAGCAGTATCGAACTTAGTCCAGATCGGCGATTTTGTGAGGTAGGCAACACAGTTGTGTCGCGGTTTAATTTGCATAGACGCCATGGAGAAGAGGGAAGTTTTTGAGAGGAACGTTAGGTTTGAAGAAGATGAAGCATGGAGAGCTCAGGTTAGGGGTATTATAGGGTACGGGTAAGGAAACGACTGAAGGATGTGGTGTTAGTCATCAGTAGTTTAAACGACCGTTGACATGGTGTTATCCTTTCAGACGTTGAAACAGCTGAAGTCGTGGTGTTAGGCATCAGTAGTTTAGAAAACTACTGAAGACCGTGGTTTTGACTTCAAATGATTGAAACAACTAAGGACTTGGTGTTTGTCATCAGTAGTTATGAAACTACTGAAGACAGTGGTTTTGTCATCATGTTGTAAACAACTGAAGACTTGGTATTAGTCATCAGTAGTTATAAAACTACTGAAGACGTGGTTTTGCTTCGGTTGTTTAGAATGAAACAGCAGTTGTACAAACGACTGAAGAGAAAGTTCTCTTAGCTATTTTCGTCAATTCTTAGCTTTTCAGCTGTTTCAAACTGTCCTCAACACATTCATCAGTCTTTTTGGCTGATTTCAGTTGTTTCATAGGACATTGTACTTATCGTTTTACTGATTGCAGTAGTTGTGACTGCATCAGTAGTTGTAACTACATCAGTAGTTTAGAACAGATGAAGTACTTCAGTACTTGTGAGACAGTTAGCCTTCAGTAGTTATAAAACTACTGAGGTTAAAAGAGCTCATCAGTACTTTATGTGACATAGGTACTCATGATCATCAGTATGAATTACTGAGATCATCAGTAGTTGTCACTATTCTAGCTGCAGCATACCAAGCCTTAAACCAGGTTTTGGAAAGTTGAACTATCCAAAGGCTTAGTAAAAATGTCTGCAAGCTCATCAGCACTAGGCACAAACTTAGGATCAATCAGACCTTTTTCAAAACAATCCCTTATAAAATGATGTCTGATCTCTATATGTTTGGTCCTAGAGTGCTGGACTGGATTTTTGACAATGCAAAGAGCTGAAGCACTATCCACATTAACAATGGAGTCTTAGTCTCTTGTAATGCCATAATCCAAAAGTTGGTTTTGAAGCCAGAGTACCTGAGATGTACAGCTTGCAGCAGCAATGTACTCTGCTTCAGCAGTGGATGTAGCAACTGAGGTCTGTTTCTTGCTCTGCCAAGAAATCAAGCAGTTGCCTAGGAATTGACATCCACCAGAAGTGATTTCCTGGTCAACTTACACCCTGCATAGTCAATGTCAGAAAAAGCAACTAATTACCAGAATGTCCGGTAGAATACCATAAACCTAGAGATGGAGTGCCTTGCAGATATCTAAAGATCCTCTTGACTGCAATCAGATGAGACTC
Source organism: Flaveria trinervia (assembly GCA_025506515.1). NCBI lineage: Eukaryota > Viridiplantae > Streptophyta > Magnoliopsida > Asterales > Asteraceae > Flaveria > Flaveria trinervia. The sequence continues at coordinate 56,225,510 of CM046447.1, read as the reverse complement.
TTTAGGTGCAGCCTGAAATCTAGCACAAACACATGTAGCAAACATAATATCTGGTCTAGAAGCTGTTAAATACATCAAGGACCCAATCATACATCTGTAAAGTGTTTCATCAACCACTTTACCTTCTGATCTGAGTCCAGTTGTGTGGTGCTGCACATGGGAGTAGAACAGGGCTTACAGTTTTGTAAATCAAACTTTTGCAAAAGATCTTTTGTATATTTGGACTGATGAATAAAATTCCATCAGCCTTTTGTTTGATTTGCAACCCCAGAAAGAACTGTAATTCTCCCATGGCACTCATTTCAAACTTCTGTTGCATCAACTTTGTAAAGGCATCACACAACTTTGGATCAGAGGATGCAAAAATGATATCATCTACATAAATTTGAACAAGTAGATTATGTGCCAGCTTTCTTAATGAATAAAGTCTTGTCTATGGAGCCTCTAGTGAAATTGTTTTCCAGAAGAAAGTTTGATAATGTCTCATACCAGGCTCTGGGAGCTTGTTTTAACCCATAAAGAGCTTTATCAAGCTTATACACCCAATTAGGATGTTTATTGTCCTCAAAGCCTGGAGGTTGACATACATAAACCTCTTCTTTAACTTTTCCATACAAAATGCACTTTTGACATCCATTTGAAAGACTTTAACGTTTTGATAAGCAGCATAAGCTAAAAAACAATCGAATTGCTCCAGTCTGGCTACAGGGGCAAAGGTTTCATCATTATCAATACCTTCTTCTTGTGCAAACCCCTGAACAACCAGTCTGGCCTTGTTCTTAACAATAAGCCCATTTTCATCAGTTTTGTTCCTAAACACCCATTTAGTGCCTATTGCACACTACCTGGAGGTAGAGGAACCAGTTCCCACACTTGCTGTTTCTTGAACTGAAGAAGCTCAAGCTGCATGGCATCAACCCATCCATTGTCCTTTAAAGCAATGTGATAATTCTTTGGCTCTTGCTGACTGATGAAGAGAGCATAGAAGCAGAAATTTGACAATTGACTTCTTGTTGATACTCCAGCAGTGATATCACCAATGATTTGAGACATAGGGTGATTCTTCAGATCTTGATACACAATGAGATCTGTGCAAGTGTTGTAGCGGTTCAGCAGCAACAGATGGTGATGGTGTATCATTTCCTTGAAACCAATCAGTGGATGGTAATTCAAAGGAAGTTGAATTCGAAGAAATCTCATCAGCATTTGTTGTGGATGGTGCTACTGGCGCTACAGGAACATCAGGTCTAGCTGAGTCAGGCAGCTGATCACTAAACCTGAAGAGGTGAGTACTGCAATCATCATCATCATCAGCAGTACCACCAGGTGGTGAACTGTTGACAGGAGCAACAGCAGGAGTTTGATAAGGAACATATTGCAGTATGTCAAATCAAATACTCCACAGGACTTTGTGGAATCTTGTCCTTTGGAGATTCATTAAACTTAACATGTAGAGTTTCTTCAACCATCTTTGTTCTGCAGTTGAAGACTCTGTATGCCTTGCAAGTAGATGAATAACCAACAAAGTATCCTGCATCCACCTTAGGATCAAATTTATGGAGTTGATCCTTTGTGTTGAGAATAAAACAGGGACACCCAAATGCTTTGAAAAATGAAATCAGAGGAGCCAAATGATGGAGAACTCATATGGAGTCTTCATCAACCTTTGATTCACTAAAACTCTATTTTGCACATAACAAGCTGTGTTGACAGCTTCGGCCCAAAAGGTCAATGGCAAACCTGAGTCAGCCAGCATGGACCTTGCAGCTTCAATGAGGGTCCTGTTCTTTCTCTCCACTACTCCATTTTGTTCTGGAGTCCTTGGAATGCTGAACTGCCTTTTGATTCCCTTTGAAAGATAGAAGTCATCAAGTGTATGATTTCTGAACTCAGTTCCATTATCACTCCTAATACACTTGACTGGAAGGGAATACTGCTTCTCAATGTACAGCACAAAGTGGATAATCTTCTGAGTAGCCTCATCCTTTGAATGTAGAAAGAAAGTCCATACAAATCTGGAGTAATCATCCCAATTACCAGACAGTATTCTTCTTTGCCATGCTCATTACTCTCACAGGACCAAATAGATCCATATGCAGTAATTGCAAGCAGGCAGTGGACTTGGACACTTCAATAGGAGGGAATGAGACCTTGTGTTGTTTTCCTTTTAAACAAGCAGTGCAGGTTTCATCACAGTGGAACTCCTTTATTGGTAAGCCTCTGACTAAACTATTGTGGCTAAGCTGATTCATGTTTTTGAGATTAACATGACCAAGCCTCCTGTGCCACAGTTTAGATTCTTGAGAAGAGGCTTTGGAAAATAGGCAAGGATTGCCTTTGAGATCTATCTTTTTAGAGAGATCTAAGGCATACACTCTTCCTGTCCTGTTGGCTTTCAGGAGAGTGTGATCATCCAACACCTTGTCAATCAAGTGCAAAACTTGGATGACAGAATCCTACAGTTTTGACTTGTGAAAAGGGCAACATGGCCTTTATCACACATTTGACTGACACTCAAGAGGTTGTACTTGAGATTTTCCACATGATTAACATCATCAAATTTGATTTCTCCATTGGAGACAAAGCCCTACCGATGATGTAACCCCTAGCATCATTGCCAAAAGAGACAAATCCCTTCTTTCCTTGAGAGTAGTCATGAAGAAGAAGAGATGTTCCCAGTCATGTGCATAGATCCCCCACTGTCTACATACCAGATGCTACTTGGCATGTTGAAGAACCCTGCAATAATAAACAATCAGTTAGTTTTAGAGACCCAAACCTTTTTGGTTTTGGGCCTGGTCTCATCAATAGATGGTAAACTAACATGTTTATTTGTAACAAACAGCCAGAAGAAGAAGATGGTGTAGAAGAGGAGTCCTTTGGCTTAGACCTCCTTTTCTGTGGTTCAACATAGGAGAATCTAGTTGGTTAACTCTACCCAATAGATGTTGTACCATCATCACCAGCTGTGTCTGATTTTGTGATAAAGCTTTCAGCTCATCAGACACATTGCTAGTGGAGTTAGATAAGGTCCTATGTTGCACCTTCTTCTTTTGAGCACCCTCAGCTGTCACCTGTTTAACTCCTTCCTTTTTGGATTTCTTTAAGGACTTAAGGGTTACAGGATTTGATGTTGCTGATACAAATGTGGTCTCAAACTCAGTTTTCATTTTTACCATTTTCTCATTAATTTCTTCTTTTTGTTTGAGTTGGAACCTCTTTTGTACCAACAATCATCTGTAAGATGATTGAAAAACCACATACTTCACATGGTTTCTTCTTCATCTTAGGTTGATCATCAACTAAAGATGGTGAAGCAACAGAAGACTTGTTCTTCAATGCTTTGGAAGCATTGGTTGCTTTCTTGACAACCTCTTTAGTAGTCTTCAAACTCTTTCTACTGCCAGTTTTCTTCTCTTCAGTACTGACAGCAGTTGAAGTTTGAACTTTAGGTGTTAGATCCTGCTCTCCAGTCCTTTCAGGACCTTCAGGATTAACTCCTGAGTTGATCAACTATTGATCATGTGAATGTCAGCATTTGGACCATCAACATCAGCTGATAGGTTCAAAGAGGGCTTGATGCTGACTGCTACTTCTGATTGTGTTGTATCAGAAGGTAGATCATGATGTGATGGATGGTTATCACTCTCACCATCAGATTCTACCTCTGCTCTTGGGGTAAAATCTGTAGGTGGAGCAGTGTGATTGTAGCCAATTCCAAACTTCACATTTGAAGCAGATTGCTTACTAAGAAGCATTTCAAAACCTTTGCATGATTGTACCCATCTATCACACTCGACCTGGGTAACTGCAAGGGTTTCTTTGAGATCTTTGTACTTCTCTAGAAGTACATCTTCTCTAGCCTTATCATCAATTATTTGGCAATTCAGTTTAAAACCTCATCATTTTTATCTTTGAGCACAAACTCAAACTCAGCTTTGTTTTGGAAATTATTTGTTCTAGCTCAATGTTCTTATTAATTAAAGCTACATTTGCTTCTCTAATGGAAGCAAATGCTGCTATGCATGGTTCAGAACATAATTTGGCTTTTGCCTCAGAGGATACCTGTGATACCTGAGGGTAGAAGGCATTGGAAGATGAAGTATCAGCAGACTCCAAAGCCATAAGAGCTAGATTTCCAAAGGGACTGTCACCACCATGTTGACCAGCACCTGAGAACAGTTGATCATGACCAGACAAGTCATCTGGTAAATGCTCCAGTCAACAACTCTGGGGTGAAGAAGCTGTGTTGTTGAGATTGAGGTTGTTGATGAGATAGGGAAGGCTGAGGTTCTGGTAATGCATGAGGTTGTGGTGTCATAGGAACTTGAACTTGATTTGACTGTGGCATGTAATAACAAGGGTACTGATATGGCATTTGACCCTGAGGAACAAAATATGCCGGAGATTGTTGTTGAGGATGATGACTAGATGTGACAGGATGTTGCCCTCTGTGTTGTTGACTATTGCCAGGAAAATCACAAAGGGTGCAGTAGAGTTAGATCCAGTGATCTACACTCTCTTGCAAAGTGTCCAAGCCGTTGGCATTTGTGACACCTCAACTTGCTCTTGTCAAAACCAACTTTGGTTTTGCCAGAGAGTCCTGGGAATTTTCTTCCAGTCTTTTGTAGAACTTCTGAGATCTGATATTTATCAAGGCCATTTGGCTCAAAATATCCATCTCTTCTAAGTCATCATCAGCAATCCCCTTGAGATCATCCATAATGAAACATAGATTGTCATTATTACACCCAGTAAACTGACCATCAACACTTACAAATGCAGAATCAGAAGTGCTTGAAGAGAAATTAATATGCTCATCATACTGGCATTCAGATGAAGCATATTCTGACTCATGACCCACCAAGGCAGTGTTGCCTTGTATAAAGTCTTCAGTGAGCTTTCCAGATGAAGACAGCTTTCTTTCTGTTCTATCTCTCTCAAAAGTGAGCAATTTCCCATGGAGTTGGGTGAGAGATAGTTTGTCCAAACTTGCACTGGAGCGTAGGACAATAGTATATGTGTCCCATCTCTCAGGCAGTGATCTGAGAAATCTGTTATTCATCTGAATATTGGTGTATTCAAGTTTGACCATTTTTAGTTCAGAGATCAAACAAGAAAACCGCTCATATTGTTGAGTCAGTGTCTCACCCTTTCTATGAGAAAATGTCTCATATTGTTGGGCAAGAATTTCTCTATTATTGCCAAGACCTCATCTGTTCCTCCAAATTGTTCTTTCAAAGCAATCCAGAGGTCATGGGCAGTTTCATGATGCATTAGCCCAGAATAGATTTCATTGGGCAATGCCATGGCCAGAATTCCATGGGCTTTGCATCAATCTCAAGCAACTTCTTATCCTCATCTGAGTATTGCTCCTCCTCTTTGAAACCATTTGATTGGTTTCCGGGTTATTCACCATAGGCTTGTGTGACCATGTACCACTGATGTCAACACCCTGCGCTGTTAACAGACAGGTGATGGAGCATACGTCTTTGCCATATGTTATACTCATTCCTAACCAGCATAGGTGGCTTGGTTGAGGAACCAGTATTGTGAGGATCATTGGAGGGAGTAGTCATTTTCAGTTCAAAAACAGTTTAGTTCAAGTTTTAAAAAGTTTTAGACAGACCACAACAAACTCAATGAGAACCAAGAAAAGATCTCAGGATGAATGAGCAGAAATACAGAAAATTCAATCTCTATAACGTTTCTTGCAAAAACAAAAGCTAATTCAATCAAACTTAGATCTTGAATAGCAGTTTCAATGATCAATTATTAGATCGATCAATGATTAACCTGCTCTGATACCATTTGACAGGATCAGTGATCACAAGTTTGATGTATCAGAATACAAAGCAGCGGAATACAAACAAGAATTAGACAAATTGTAGCAAGCAATCGATACTTGTAGCATTAAGATCGCATACGGTTATGGGGAGAGAATATGTATTTCTGATTTTAGGAATGTTTATGGATGTAGAATATTTCTAATCAAATCAATCATTCATTCCATTCAATTACTCATTCCTCACTGATTACAATAGGTTGTCACTCCTATAGAGTGCAACAATTACTGTTGTTATCACGGAAAGTGACAACTGGCAGATCCAATACAAAAATAACTAATTCTTAACAAACTACTGAAATGTTCACAACTACTGAGAACATATCAGCATGTTAAGTACAAAAATATAAAACTACTGAAACTACAACGACTGAAGAACAAGCTCTTCAGTCGTTTTACAAAACTACTGAAACATAGAAAATAAAACTACTGATATCACAACTACTGAAGAACTACTCTTCAGCAGTTGTGACAAACTACTGAGGCTTCAGTACTTGATCTTCAGACTTTGACCTTCAGGTGTTTCATCAGCTGATGACTTCAGTAGATATCATCAGCTGATGTCTTCAGTCTTTGTCTTCAGACTTTGTACATCAGTTGTTGATCTTCAGCACTTGTGAACTCTTCAGCTGTTGTACTTCAGTACTTTGGTCTTTCAGCTTCAGCACTTGTGTTCTTCAGCTGTTGTACTTCAGCACTTTGGTTCTTCAGCTGTTAAGGTCTTCAGCACTTGATCTTCAGCTGTTGAAGTCTTCAGCACTTGTCAAACTACTGATGAGGCTTTTAGCAGTTGTTGTGATACCGTGTGGGACTTAGAGGTTTTCTGATCTTGGCTCATTGGTTCTTTTGGTCCAACATCTAGGGCTGAAGGAGCAGCCCATGAGGAACCCGAGGCCCTCATTAGGAGGGCGGTGATGAGAATGCAAATCAGAGAGCCTCGATGAGAGAGGCGGTCAGGGAGGAAGTGCATCAGGCCATGCAGACGATCCTACCGTCTGTGGTGACCGAAGTTATGAAGGCTGTTAAAGATGGGGAGACACAGGAAAGGGGTAGATCTTCGGGCGAAAGGAGACGACCCGAGAGTGAAACGGTTTTCTTCGATGACGAAGAGGACGAAGAGGAAGAGCCTGCGCCGAGGCAGCACGAGGCTGTAACTATGGGGCATTTCAACGATGCAAGCCCCCAACTTTTGATGGAAACGGCACTGCTGCTGCTGCTCACCGATGGGTGAGAGAGATGGAAGCGGTATTGAATATCAGCGAGTGCCGGGAGGATCAAAAAGTAAAGTTTGCTGCCCATTCTTTTGTGGACTCGGCTTTGTGCTGGTGGGACAATATAGTTCAAGCCGAGGGTAGCAGAGCTATTGGAAGGATGAGATGGCCGGAGTTGAAGAAGCTGGTAATTGAGGAATTCTGTCCTCATCGTGAGATGGATAAAGTTGAAAGGGAATTCTTGCAACTGGAGGCGGGAACCCTGACACATCAATAGTACACCACGAAGTTCAACGAGATGGCATGTCTGGTGCCAGATCAGGTGACACCTCTTTCGCAAAAGATCAAGAGGTACATTCAGGGCTTGCCAGCGGACATCCGTAGGCACATGATCGCTGCCTGACCAAGCACGTTTAGGTCGGCAGTTGATTTGGCGGGGAGGTTGTATGATGAAAGAACTATGGTGTTGGTGGTGGCTGAAGACAGAGAGAAAGGTGATGGAGACCGGAACTAGAAGGGAAAGAGAATTGGACGAGATGGTGACTCAATGAATAATAAGCACGCCCGGGGGGATGACCGCCGTTTGGTCACACCTGGTGCGGGGACGAACAGATGTGGTAAATGTGGGATGGAGCATTCGGGAGAATGCAAAGGGGGACCAAACACTTGCTTCAAGTGTGGGAAGCCTGGTCATGTGGCTAGAGAATGTGGAACTGTGAGATGTTACAATTGTGGAGAAATTGGCCACATGAGCAGAGATTGCAAGAAGCCGAGAGTGGAAGGTTCAGGAACGAAGAAGATCGGAGGAAGCTCCGGTACGAGGAAGGGGAACAGAGGGTGAAGGCTAGAGCCTTCGCTATGACCGAGAGGAGGCTAGGTCGGACTCCGAGGTAACGTTAGGTACGTTCTTGCAAGCTTAGATTTATGCATATATGCTTTAATTGTGATGCAGTAGTAGTTTTGTTTCCGCTATTTTTTGTGATGTTGCACGTTAGGGGTAGGAAGATCGATGAGCCCTTTGATGTAAGAATTGATGTTAGTAAGTCTACCAGGTTACCTAATGCCCTAGAGGATTGCGATAGAATTTAGAGAGAGCGCTTGTTCCTGCTATGTTGTTCAAGACAGACATAGGTAGGTAGACATACATCTCCGGGTGAGTTGATTAGTAATCTACGAGTTAAAGCCCAAGTGTTGCAGAAAGATGGATTGCTCAACCGTGCATAACCAGAGTTTGGTGACGACCTACGACAATGAAGTTTAACGAAGGCTTCGACCAGGAAAGCGGATTGCTTGATTTGAAATCAAGTAAAGCTAATATTAAAGTGTAGAGGGTCATTCCCAATTGTTGCTCAGGTAGGAGAAGTGACACATCGACTGGAGCTATGATCGATGTCGAAGTACCAATCAAATAAGATCTTAAATTGTATTTCTATTCACCTTGAACTAGTTAGGGTAAGTAGGGTTGTCGAACCTCGTGGAATTAGTGGCCGGTGTATTGTAAATTGATTTATAAGAAACGATTAACTAAATTATCAAATTACTTAAACTATTGCTTCTTAGCTGTAAAAATTGGATTTTGGAACGATTAAGAAATTAACTAAGAAAACAATTGCAAAGGAATAAACTTGATTAAGAATACAATTATAAGAAAGAGTAATCTACTTCGGGGTTAAGGTTTGGTTTTCGGTAATTGTTTAGTTCAACTTGGTAGAAAATCCTTAGCGGGGATTCTATACGTGTAATGATTAAGTGATAATGATAATCAAGACTTAACAGGTCTTATTACACAATACCAATTCAATTAGTAACCAAAAATCTACAACCATACGATTCGCGCAAGATCATACGACATTCAAATAAAGGTCAACCAACATAATTGTTTAAATAATAAAAACACAAGTTAAACTTATAAAAGAACTTAAATGGTTCTAAAGTTTAATCCCAACACAAGTCTAACAAGAACAAGAACCTAATCACACAAAACCCGTTACCCGAAGTAGATCACGAGAAGTTTAGCTGCTCATTGTTCTTGAATGATCTTCAAAATCGTTGTTGAATTGCATCCCGGATGATTGAATGATGTTAGAAAGATGTAGAATGGTGAATCACAGGTCTAGAAACACCCAAAGTTCGTCTCAAATCGTCCTAGGTCGAATGGGGGGCAAGTGGTGGGTGAAACCTAACAAAAATGCGGTTTTATAGGTGTTTCACGAAGGTCCTGGCGTAGGCTACGCCAGCCAGCGTAGCCTACACTGGGGGGCATTCTGCTGTTTTTTTGCTGATGCTGGCGTAGCTTGCGGTGGCTGTAGTAGGCTACGATGGACAAATTTCTGCTGCATTTTGAATCTTCGTTTCTTGACCCCTCCAACGCCTTGTATCACCATGGAAGCTTCCAACTTGGTTATTTTACCTACAAAATCACTTTAAACTCCTAGTTAACCTATTCAACATGATCAAATGCATAAATACGAGTAATCAGACTTAATATTTAACATTTAAACACTTAAAATAGCAATTTAGCACACTCACATCACATCCCCACACTTAACCTTTGCTTGCCCTCAAGCAAATCCATTTGAAACACTAAACAACAATATATAAATCAAGGTCCCTTACTATGTCTTAGCTATGGTCCAAAGTCATACCCTATTCCAGAATTACAACAATCATGTTTGGTTAGAAAGTAAAGCATGTTACATTTATTTCAAAATAGAATCCTCCTAATTAAACCTAACAAGCTTTTGGTTTTTATTTTCATGCAACACACCCCTTACTATTTTCACTCGACTCGGTTTATTTTTGGATTGGTGAAAATTGCACCAATAAATCACTCAAGAGGTCCACGTATGAAACTTTGTTATCATATGCTTGAGTGATGATCAAACTTCCACAGTAACACATTAATAATGCACACATCAACAGGACTTCTCGGTTTTGGGCTTAGGTTTGGGTAGAAATGTTTGGTTGTGAAAGTGGCTAAAATAATCAAGGTAAACATCACTGTTAACTTTCTTATTAAAATAACTACTACTAAAAATAAAACAACAACCATGGGTACATATTTATCCTATACTTTGTATTTTTTTTGCATTTTTCTTTTTTTTTCTTTTCTTTTTTCTTTTCTTTTTTTATATTTTTTTCACAAACTATTACCAAAAATCAAATACTGATAAACTTGGAATGTCATCATCAGTGATAAATAGATCATATTGGGTAAAAATGATAATTTTTCTATCATTGTATTTTGTAAGGGTGAATGGGTTTTAATGATATGGGTTTAACAAAAGGAAAGGTTTAAAGCTCAAAAGCGGATACTAGGGAAAATTTTAGGCAATTGGTAACACATGAAAATAGGTTGAAAGGAGACAAAAGAATCCTAGATTACCTCTATCATTTATGTGCATTTATTAAGTCCACCGTCTTAGCATGCATCAAATCACACAAATTCTAAAACAAAGAGTCATACGGCCTACACTCAACAAATAAAATAGGTTTTATGAACTAACAATCTAATAGGCTTCAACATCTCACCAAGTTGGGAAATATGGGATGCCGATGTGTGCATGAATTTATTTCACCAATACCTTGTTAATCACAATTAAGTAATTCTTAACATTTTCTAAAAGCCTTGCTAAACACAATTCCTTATGATATCATGAAATTAGAATATGATTAAGAACCATTTCTTTTGAACATGATAGGAATCAATTAGCATGGTTTAACTGTTGTTTTTATGCCCAATTGGATTGCTAAGAAACAAAAATTTTAAAATTTTCCACATTTTTCTTTCCCTCATCCCCACACTTGGGATACATTGTCCCTAATATATGGTATTTAGGTTAAGTGTAAAATTTCTTTAAATCAATTATCCAATCAATCAACACAATGACTTTTAAACCCAAACTTAAAAACTACCACTCCCAACACATAATAATAATAACACCACCAAATTAACAACACAAACTACTTAAACAAACACATTAAACATAAAAACATAAAAATTTAATTTCGGGTTGCCTCCTGAATAGCGCTAAGTTTTAGGTCTTCATCCAGACCATACCTGCGACCACTCATGGTGGTCGAGTAGGATGCTTGACTCCAGTATTCTTCAAATAATATGGTGGGTCTTCAACTAGATCATATTGTGGCCCAAACATTAATGCCTCAACTCTGCCTTTTATATGATCAAGTGGATCGCCGACTTTTTTCTTCATTTTAGGCTTCTCATTTTTTGTTTCCATCATCATAATTGGCTCTTTATCTTCTTTTAAATTCTTCAATTCCTTCAAGTCCACATGTTTAACCCTATCATACTCAAAACTATTCTCAAAGTTCGTGTTCATACTTACACATGAAGTATAAGTAGGAACACACACGTTAGTCATATCTTCCATAAAAACTTCATCATTAACAAAATAATTAACTGACTTGGAAAATACATCAAAACGTAACTTACAAGTTTTGTAAGACATTTCAATTGTTCCATTCCGACAATCAATTTGAGCATTGGCAGTTGCTAAAAACGATCGACCCAATATGACATTCGGTTGCTCGTTTGTCCTCACCGGTGCATAATCAAGCACCATAAAGTCTATCGGGTAGTAAAATTCTCCCAACTTGATTATAACATTCCTTACCATCCCCCAAGGACTTTTCCGAGTCAAGTCAGCTAACACCACAGTGCTGTTAACTTCCTCTAGAGAACCGAAGTCATACTAATCATATAACATACCTGGCAAGATACTAACAGATGCTCCATAATCCAAGAGTGATCTTTTTATCTTCAATTTCCCCACTTTGACTGGAATGATGGGTGCTCCATTATCACTAGCTTCCACTGCATCCGCTTTTTCTTCCTTGTCTGCAACTTGTTATGGAAAAGAAGTAAAGTTATTATCAATAATTTTAGAGTCAGGAAGGATACTAACTAATTGATGTGAACATTTCTCATTTTTTTCATGTTGGTTCCTTGATTTTGAGGATTGATACTGGTATCACTCGGTAGCTTCACGGGGTTATATTTAATTTGGTTTACATCCTCAGCAAGTTGACCCACTTGTTTATTCAAAACTTCATAAGCTTTGTCTCTTATTTCATTTCCCCTTTTATTCTCTTTTATAATATTCATCAAAGCATCTAACTTTGTATTTGTAGACTCTTGTTGACCCGTATGGTTATAGCTCCCTTGATTATTTCATTGAGAATATGAGGTTCTTGGATAACCATTTTGATTGTAATTCCCTTGTTGTTGGTTCTGATATGCTTGAGCACCTTGATTACTACCTTGAAAATTAGTATTCGTCTGGTCTGAAACATTTCCATACTTCAAGTTTTGATGATTTCTCAAACCGGCATGATAAGTATTGGAGTTCATATCAAACTGCTTATTCTCTCCATATACTTGATTCACCATTTCATTTTGACTTAGAGGCAACAGACGCTTTACACTTGCATGCCCCAGTTCACCACATTCATTGCATACATTAAATCCAAATGAAGCTATATCTTTAGTCCCTACTTGTCCTAACTTAGCCAATTGTCTTTCCAAAGATGCAATTCTTTCTTTAGTCTCATAATCAATGGTGGTTGACCTTGTCAGAGTAGGCTTTGACCGTCTACTAGCTGAAGCTTGAGCTTTGGAATTCTTGCACATTCGTTCTAGGAATTCCCAATCCATATCTTCATGATTAGATAAGAATGTTCCATTACTTGTAGAATACAAGTATTTTCTTTCTTCTGGTGTTAGTCCATCTGAAAATGCCTTAATCAATTCCCACCTTTCAATACCATGATGAGGACACATACGGATCAACTCCTTGAATCTTGTAAATGCCTCATGAAATTGCTCACCCATTTGTTGTTGAAAAGACCGAATAGCCTCTCTTGCATTACTTGTCTTTCCCATAGAGTAATATTCTTCAAGGAAAACCCTTTGCATCTCTTGCCAAGTATGAATACTATTGTCAGGCAAAGTCAGGAACCATTTCTTAGCTCTATCTTTCAAAGTAAATTGAAACAGTCGCAACCTCACTTCATCTTGTGTGAAGTGATTTCCACCAATAGTGCTACATATGGCATCAAATTCAGCAAGATGCACATATGGTTCTTCTGTTGAAGTGCCTCTAAATGCAGGAAGAATAATGAGATAATGAGGGTGCACATCAAAAGCTCTTCCTCTATGATTTGGAGGTGCGATAGGATTTGGATTTTCAGAAATAGCCGGTCTGAAATGGCTATCCACACCATGTACTTGAGCTCTTTGAGGTCCTCTTGGTTGGTTGAAATTACTATTGACTCCACCTCGTTGTTGATTCATAGGTAGTGCATTCCATCCATAATGATTGTTTCCCCAATTGTTATTTCCATATATCCATCACCTCCACCGAAGTTTCCATCCCAAGCATCATAATGCACCATTATGGGGTTCTTCATTGTTATTCCATTCATCTTCATAATCTTCATCACCCGTATGGACACTATGCATGCTCACATGATCAAAGTCATCTCCTTGATTGAGGTTATTTTGATTCATATTATCATTGGGTGGTGGTTTATTCAGGTTATTGTTGCGGTTGTTATTTGGTGGTGGAAGTGGATTTGGGTTTTGATTTTGGTTATTAGGAGGAAGGTTTGGATTTTTAGGTGGTTGGTTATTTGGGTCATCCATTTGGGTTGAATCGGATGAACTATCAGCTGCTTGATCGATAGCTTGTGAAATTGATGTAGTTGGTAGCCCTGATCGATGCAGATCACGATTATACCTTGCTGATTTCGCTATCTCTGGATCGAACACTAATGGTGATTTCCTATCCGAATTACAAGTATGCATGCAACCTGTCACCTACACACTGAAAAACACCAAGCGTAACAAGGAAATACCGAAATAAAGCAAAACAAATAACAAAAACTAAACACAAATCTAATAGCAAAACACCAAGCGCACCGATTCCCTGGCAACGGCGCCAAAATTTGATCGATATCGAAGTACCAATCAAATAAGATGTTAAATTGTATTTCTATTCACCTTAAACTAGTTAGGGTAAGTAAGGTTGTCGAACCTCATGGAATTAGTGGTCGGTGTATTGTAAATTGATTTATAAGAAACGATTAATTAAATTATCAAATTACTTAAACTATTGCTTCTTAGATGTAAAAATTGGATTTTTGAATGATTAAGAAATTAACTAAGAAAACAAATTGCAAAGGAATAAACTTGATTAAGAAGACAATTATAAGAAAGAGTAATCTACTTCGGTGTTAAGGTTTGGTTTTCGGTAATTGTTTAGTTCAACTTGGTAGAAAATCCTTAACGGGGATTCTATACGTGTAATGATTAAGTGATAATGATAATCAAGACTTAACAGGTCTTAATACACAATACCAATTCAATTAGTAACCAAAAATCTACAACCATACGATTCGTGCAAGATCATACGACATTCAAATAAAGGTCAACCAACATAATTGTTAAATAATAAAAACACAAGTTAAACTTATAAAAGAACTTAAATGGTTCTAAATTTTAATCCCAACACAAGTGTAACAAGAACAAGAACCTAATCACACAAAACCCGTTACCCGAAGTAGATCACGAGAAGTTTAGCCGCTCATTGTTCTTGAATGATCTTCAAAATCGTTGTTGAATTGCATCCTGGATGATTGAATGATGTTAGAAAGATGTAGAATGGTGAATCACAGGTCTAGAAACACCCAAAGTTCGTCTCAAATCGTCCTAGGTCGAATGGGGGGCAAGTGGTGGGTGAAACCTAACAAAAATGCGGTTTTATAGGTGTTTCACGGAGGTCCTGGCGTAGGCTACGCCAGCTAGCGTAGCCTATGCTGGGGGGCATTCTGCTGCTTTTTTGCTGATGCTGGCGTAGCCTGCGGTGACTGTAGTAGGCTATGGTGGAAACTTTTCTCCTGCATTTTGAATCTTCGTTTCTTGACCCCTCCAACGCCTTGTATCACCATGGAAGCTTCCAACTTGGTTATTTTACCTACAAAATCACTTCAAACTCCTAGTTAACCTATTCAAAATGATCAAATGCATGAATACGAGTAATCAGACTTAATATTTAACATTTAAACACTTAAAATAGCATTTTAGCACACTCACATCAAGCTACCTGATGAGTTAAGTGGAATTCATCCGATATTCCATGCATCTCGTCTAAGAAAAAGCTTAACCGATGAGGATATGATCATGCTACTAGAGGATACTGAGATGGACAGAGTATCCAACCACAAGGAGCAACTGGTGACCACTACTAGTACGAAGAAGAGAATAGACCAAGGAGGATGATGGTTTCACTTGTGCGGGTGCAGTGAAGCCTAAAGGGATCTGAGTTTAAATGCAAGATCAGAGAAGAGGTGCGACAGTGTTACCTGTAACTATTCGAGAAGCGACATGTTTCGGGGACGAAACCTCTATAAGGGGGTTAGACTTGTAACATCCCGAATTTCTATTTAAACAAAAGGAAAAGAAAAGTAAGTGGAAGGAATGGAAATTGTGCACAATGGAGGGGGATAAAGTGTACAAAGTACAAATCTTATTATTTTAAGCTATTTAAGGGCATGACCGCCCATATCAAGCAGAAAGCTGCTTGATCTCGGAAGAAGAAGAAGAGAGAGAGAGCCTGGTTCTAGAGAGAGAAAGAGGAAGAAGAAGCTGAAAAGGTAAGTCTTCCCTTGTTTGAGCTTGGTTTCAGCTGGGTTTCGAGTTCTTGACCGAAGTTCCAGTTGTTTAGAGTTTGTTTTCGGGATTCAAGAGCTGAATCGAAGGTGGGACTCGAACGGGAAGAGTGCTGCTCAAAAGCTGCTAAAGGTGAGTTTCTAGAACCCCTCTTTTACGGATTTTCAACTGATTTGGGGCTATTATGCATACTAAGTAAACATTTTTAAAGAACCATGGACTTACAACTTTATATACGAATGTTGTATGTATGTATGCATGTTATAGTGTTGATGATGGGTTAGTGACGATGTTTAACATGCTTAGATGGCCTTAGTATGTTAGATCTATGTTTGGGTATGCTTAGAATGAGAATCGGGTGAAATTGGTAGCATAGAAAAGATTTTAAAATGTTCTGATGAACATGAACTGGGGTTCCTGCGCCCAAACAGTTCTCCATGCGTCCAGCATGAGTGGCCAGACGCCTAGGTGTTGGCCATGTGCCCAAGGGTGGGTCATGCACCTAAATAGTGGCCCGTGCGCCCAACATGTTGGCCCATGCGTCTAAGTGTTGGCCATGCGCCTAAGGGTGGGTCATAGGCCTAAATAGTGCCCATGCGGCCAAGTGAAGAAAAGGCTAAGTGTTGGCCATGTGCCTAAATAGTGCCTATGCGTCCCAGAGATTGAAACGGCTAAGTGTTGGCCATGCGCCTAAGTAGTGCCCATGCACCTAAGTAGTGCCCATGTGCCTAAGCAGTGCCCATGCGTCCAAGTGAAATGTTAAGTGTTGATGCGCCTGAACAGGGCAGAAATGCCCAAATAGTGCCCATGCGCCCAGACTGTTTTATAATTGGAATTTTTATGCTCATGCGCCTGGAAGGACCCATGCACCCACTTTGGACATAAGGTTTTCTAAGTGGTTTTTAAGGGGTATAATGGGGAGATAGGCCTGGTTATGATATGGCTTATGTTTGATGTGTGTTATGCATGTTGATGTGCCTGTATTTGTGATGGTGTATGTTTATGTTTATGTATATGTTCCTTATTATGTACGTATGTCTTCCCTTGGTTTTGCGTTGAACGTTAATGAATGTAATGAAAGTATTATGTAACATAAAAAGGAAGATAATTAAAAGAGGAACGTAATGAATGAATGCGAGCATAAACGAATGAATGAGAGAAAGGATGGCTTGCGAAAGAAAGAAAGGAGGTTCACGACTCACTGAGGGTCGTTAGCTCAACTGTGTGTGTATCATAGCATGCGATCTTGGCGTACTCATAAGGGGACATAGACACAGTGGGAGTTCAGTTTTGGTAACTGCTCGGATACGTGCGATGCGGTATTTACTGTGTGCTATGTAGCGTGCGATTTTGGCTGCCTCATGTGGTTTTTATAGCGTGCGATCTTGGCTAACCCATGGGATGGCGTGCGATTCTGGCTAAACCCCGAGAGTTCTCACACACAGGGGGAGTCGGTCTTCGTGACCACTCCGATGGTACGATTGGTGCGATTGGTGCGATATGTGCGATGGACGGCATAAGGGTAGCGTGCAATTTTAGCTGCCTCATGTGGTTTTTATAGCGTGCGATCTTCGCTAACCCATGAGATAGCGTGCGATTCTGGCTCTCTTATGTGTGTGATCTGTTTGATATGTACTTCGGGTACGATGATGCAATGGTGCGATTTGAGCGATATGTGCGATGGACAGCATAAGGGTAGCGTGCGATTTTGGCTGCCTCATGTGGATTTTATAGCATGCGATCTTGGCTAACCATGAGATAGCGTGCGATTCTGGCTTCCTTATGTGGGCGATCCGTGCGATATGTACTTCGGGTACGATGATGTGATGGTGCGATTTGAGTGATATGTGCGATGGACGGCATAAGGGTAGCGTGCGATTTTGGCTGCCTCATGTGGTTTTTATAGCGTGCGATCTTGGCTAACCCATGAGATAGCGTGCGATTCTGGCTTCCTTATGTGTGCGATCCGTGCGATATGTACTTCGGGTACGATGAAGCGAAAGTGCGATAATGAACGAACGGGATCCTTGTCATTCGACCTTAGTAATCATGGCTGAGTGCCATGAGGAGGGTAAAGCTTGACAGGATCTAGATGAGAAATGAATGATAATAAAAGTATGAAATGTGCGATGGTGTGCTATGTATGTAACGAATGTATGTAAGAACGTAAATGAATTATCATAACAATGTATTGAACAGGATCCTTGTCATGCGACCTCAGTAATAGTGGCTGAGTGCCACGAAGAGGGTAAAGCCTGACCGGATCTAGGAAGAGAAGTGAACGATAATGTAATACGTTGAATGAACAAGTTAATGAATGTAATGACGAAGATAATAATGATATTATCTGTATGTACGTATGATACATGATCACGAATGATGTAAAGTATAGTATGTTTTGAAATAAAGTAAAGAACGGTTTTTACAGAGAAAAGTATTTTATTATAAAACTAGTACTCACTCAGCGTCGCTGACTTTTGTATGCATGATAGTTGGCAGGTATATGTTGATGCTGAGGAGTTGCAGGCATGGATGCATAAGCTACTGGGAGCATTTTGAGGCTGGCATCCGTATTTTGACATGTCATGTATTTTGAGATGAAAATTAATATTGTAAATGACATGTTTTAGTTATAAATGAATGTTTTAAATTCCGCTGCAAAATTAATGTATGTTTTCTAATGTTTTATGTGCGATGAACCACCACCTGTGAGGTGCTGGGAACGGGGCCTTACACGTTTTTTACTTTATTTTCGCACCTTTTGGGGTGAAACATGTTAAATTTATTAACTTACACTGGTAAACATCTTGAGACTTGTAAGTACACATGCAATTCATCTTTACCTTTTTGTCATAGTTATTTGTGTTATTGTAAGTCTTATATGAGATACATATTTTATTTACAATCATTAACTATTGCTATCCCGGTGACGTCTTAGAGGACCTGTCCACAACAGCGCTTTCCCAAAAAGCCTGTTGGACTGAGCGATAAGGAGTACATGATGTCGAGATGGCTTGAAAAATCCTAGATCTCCGTAGGAATGTTGTTGCATCCTGAAAGGATCATACATGCCAACTTGATGGGTGACTTGATGATTGCTCAACTGGAATCCCATAAGTCCAAGATGAAATACAGATGAAGATCTGCAAGAAAAATAACAAGTGTTATCTTCCGCATTAGTTAATGCGAAAGACAAAACTCTTATGCGGTGTTTACTCTTCCGCATTAACTAATGCGGAAGACATAATACTTATGCTGAAGAACAAGTTACTCTTCCACATTGACTAATGCGGAAGAACAAAATAAGATGCGGACAAGACTTTGATCATCCGCATTGACAAATGCGGATGACCAACCAATGCGCACAAGTATTTGTTCATCCGCATTAACCAATGCGGATGACCAACTTACTAATGCTGATGATCAAGTGGAAATGCTGATCAAGATTATCTCATCCGCATTTGTCAATGCAGATGAACAAGCAGAGATGCGGATCAAGACTTAGACTAGTTTCTTATGTAATAGGTCAGGGGTAGTTTAGACATTTTGTAAAGGCATATTGTCTTGTCTATAAATAGAATAGTTAACCTCGTACTGAGGTGACGGCTAATTTATAGAGAATTTTTGTTGTAATTATTCTTGGTAGCTTATCAACTTTCATATATCAATACAAACAGCATTTATGAGTAATGTTTCTTGCTTGAATGTTCTTTGATTGTTTGTTTCCGCCACTCAATCATTGACTTGATTATCATATTCGATTCTCAGTGAGAATATCACTCTTACACAATCCCAGTCAATTGGTATCAGAGCGTTCGATCTCGATTCTCTTTCAGATCTACGCACAGACTGAATAGAACTCGATTGATCTGATAATCAAGTTGCTAGTAGTAGATATTATCATCTCTACTTAGCAAACAGCAAAAATACTCCTGTCAAACAGCAAGAACACTCATTCTGAACCTCAACAGAACTGCTTGAACAAGTTGGACTCATCAACATAATCAATCTTAAAATCAACTAAATCTATACTTACACAACACACAAATCAACATGGATTTTAACAGTTACTCTGAATTAGGTCATACACCTAAACCTCCTATGCTTAAACACAAATCTGAGTTTAAACAATGGAGAATACAGTTTAGAAATTATATCACAGGTGTAGATCCTGACTTTTGGATCTCAATATGTAAGGGTCCATATATTCCTGTTACTCTATCTACAGCTCAAGCTACACTGTACAAGACTGCTAGAATACCAATTGAAGACTTAACTCCGGATGAAGATGACTACAAGAAAATCAAAATTGATCTTAAAGCATACTCTATTTTGACTCAAGCACTCAAAATGGATGTGCTAAAAAGATTGGAAAAATATGGAACTGCTAAAGCTGTTTGGGATGCTCTCAAAATTATGTGTGAAGGTAGCAGTGAAGTTGCTAATTAACAAAGACAAGCTGGTCAATCAGTATGAAACCTTCCATCAGACCAAAGGAGAATCCATATCAAAACAGCTTCACAGATTTGTACAGTTGGTCAATGACTTGGAAATTATGGGTGTTTCATACAACATTAAAGAACTCAACAAGAAAATGCTTCACAGTCTACCTGAAAGCTAGAAGCAAAATGTCACAATGTTGAAAAATACTCTTGATCTTGAGAGTACCACTCTAGACATTATGATAGCCAAGATTGAAGCTTTGGAACTTGATGAACGAAGCAGAAACCTGAGTGGGCCAAGAGTGATTGAAGCCTACAAATTCCCTTCAGAATCACATTCTGTTGAAAATGCTTTCATCACAGAGGAAGATGACTTCATCTCATCAAGAGATCAAATGAACAATGCTGGGTTTATTGCATCTCCACCATTCAATCACCATTCAACTTCAGCTCAAGCACTAAAAGTCTCCACTGCACCTCCAATCTCTCCAGAAGACTTAAAATCAAAAGAGAAAAAGGCAACTTACAATGCCTTTGTTGCAAGTTTTGAAGCATATCTTGGGGGAAGACTCACTTCTGCCCATCTAATACAGAAATATCTTCAAATTAGTTCTTTTTGTTTGTAGGTTCATAAACACAGGTCTAATAGCTTATGGTATGTAGACAGTGGATGCTCCCGACACATGACTGGAGATCATTCCCTCCTTCATGATTTCAAGTACATACAAGGAACTACTGTGGCATTCAGTGGAGATTCAGAAGGTGGTAGGATTACAGGAGAAAGATTTGTGACAAATGGGATGATGAGATTTGACAAAGTGAATTACTGTGCACAACTGAATTTCAGTCTGCTAAGCGTGTCTCAGATCTGCGACAAAAAATATTCCACTCACTTTACAGACACTCACTGCTACATTCTGAAACCTGGATTTCAGATTCCTGAAGAATGGTTGTCTTAAAGACTCCGAGGAAGAATAATACATATGTCTTAAACCTGTGTTCTGCATCACCTAAGGCAGAAACATGTCTTTTATCTAAAGCATCATTTGATGAGTCACAGCTTTGGCATAGACGTTTAGGGCACACTAACTTTAAAAATATGAACAAGTTAGTCAAAGAAAATAATGTAATTGGTCTTCCTCAAAAAGAATTCAATTTTATTGATCAATGCTCAGCGTGCCTCAAAGGAAAACAACACAATCGTCTCACCAAACCAAGCTGGTGAACATTAACAATACTCCATTGAAGTTACTTCACATGGATCTGTTTGGACCAACTCATGTAATGAGTATGGGAAAGAATTAGATCCTGATGATGTTGAGGAGATGGATCTGTAGTGGCAAATGGCAATGATTGCCATGAGAGCAAAGAAATTATTCAGAAAAGGAAGAAAGTTGAGTTTGAATAAGAACACAAAACTTGGATATGACAAATCCAAGGTAAAATGCTTCAACTGTGGCAAGACTGTCCATTTCTCAAGAGAGTGCAATGTTCCTAAAAGAAACAACCATTTAAGGAACTCTCCTGATCAATCATCCTCATAGCCCAATTCAAGCTATCACTCAAACAATCAATAAAAATAGTACCATTATTCTCATCATCAACAAACATACCAGAATCAACCACAGCTGACAAATCAAGCCCATGCAAGTAGTCAGCCTTCTGCCAGTGCCCTTGTGATCAAACAAGATGGCATATGTGACTAGAGTGTGTATGCTGAGGAAGTCAAGCCTTAATTCCAGAATCATGCTCTCATGGCTCATATCAATGATGGACCATCTGCAATGCCTACTAAGGTAAAAACTAACCTTTGTAGTGAGAAATGCATAAATGAATTACAAGAGTATGGAGAACACAATCATAAACTGGCAGATAAAATTAAAGAAGAAAAGGTGAAGTCAGAAATGATGAATAGAGAACTAAAAAGTTTTGAAATCAAAATCAAATCTCTCATTTCTGACATAGAAAAATTGCATGGTGAGAAATACAATCTTGCAGCTGAAATGAGCTACTTACTGAAAAGTTAGCTCAAGCTAAAGCTTAACAATCTATGACTGAAGTGAAACTTGAAAAGCTTCAAATATCTTCAGTCAAGCTGCAAGAAATGCTGGATTCATAAAAGGATCCAAAGGACATGTCAGGGATTGGGTACAATTCATGTCCTCCACCATACAATGACAATTACATTGTCATTCCTGACTCTGTATCACTCTCTGAATCAATCGAACCTAAAACTATGGAACCTAAATCAGTAGTGAAACAAGTGACAAAATCCTCAAAACAAACCTGATGTTTATTTTGAAACCAATGAGGATAAAATCAAGTTAGGAGACCCAATCAAAATCAAAGAGTGCTCAGACAAGACAGTGAATGTCATGAAAGCATCAAGCCCTGTAAAAGCAATTGTACCTTTTATAAAATTTATACCATCTATTTTACAAGGCAAAAAGAAATATGTCAAAACAGTGAAACCCACTACTGAAAGTAGTTCTGATAATTAGATTGTATCTCCACAAAATTCAAGAAAATCAGAAAAGGTTTCACTGAAAAAGAAACCAACTGTAAAACTGAGTTCAACACATAAAACTTCATCAGACCCTCAGTCATCAAAATTAAGGCAGGGAGTTGGGTTTGATATTTGTAACAAAGAACATGTTGACCAGTTTGAGAAAGAGGTGAGAAGTAGGTTGAAGAAACAGAAACAGCCCAGACAACTAAACAAAAGAAGTATTGTGAAACAATCTACTAAAAGGGCTGATTCTGATTCATCACCTAAAGAAAAGAAAGTGACTCATCAAAAGAAAGTATCAGTTGAGTCACTCAAAGAAAAATCGGATTTGAGAAACAAACAAATGTATTGTGATATTTGTGACATGTTCAATCACAAGACAGATAAATGCTTCTTCAACCAATGTTGTTCTATCTGTGATATGAACAATCACTCCACCAAAAATTGCTATTTCAACAAGTATTGTTCAATCTGTGACATGAACAATTACAATACATCTGATTGTTACTTCAATCAGAAGGGGTTGAGAATTCCACAACACAAGTCCATCTCAAAAACATCTACTGTGATGCATTCTATCAAACCTCATCTTCATAATACTCAATCTAGGACACCTAGATCAACAAATGACAGAAATAACTCAAAGGATTTAAGGAAGGGTCAAAGAAATTATCTCACAATGAAACACAAACTTGACCTTCCTAAGCAAAAACCAACTTTTGATAATGAAAGTCGGGCTAAACTTTTACAAAGAAATAGAGACCAACGATTTCATTATTCATCTGAATCCTCAGTAGATGTTGATGAGATGACTCGACCAATCATTACCAAAAATCTCCCAAATCACCTCCATCTAAATCACCATTCAAAGGGAAATACCAGGAGGTCACTATCATGAATAGGAACGGGAAACCCAAGACCATCATAGCTTGGGTTCCTTATTCTAATTAGTTCTTTTTGTTTGTAGGTTCATAACACAGGTCTAATAGCTTATGGTATGTAGACAGTGGATGCTCCCGACACATGACTGGAGATCATTCCCTCCTTCATGATTTCAAGTACATACAAGGAACTACTGTGGCATTCAGTGGAGATTCAGAAGGTGGTAGGATTACAGGAGAAAGATTTGTGACAAATGGGATGATGAGATTTGACAAAGTGAATTACTGTGCACAACTGAATTTCAATCTGCTAAGCGTGTCTCAGATCTGCGACAAAAAATATTCCACTCACTTTACAGACACTCACTGCTACATTCTGAAACCTGGATTTCAGATTCCTGAAGAATGGGTTGTCTTAAAGACTCCGAGGAAGAATAATACATATGTCTTAAACCTGTGTTCTGCATCACCTAAGGCAGAAACATGTCTTTTATCTAAAGCATCATTTGATGAGTCACAGCTTTGGCATAGACGTTTAGGGCACACTAACTTTAAAAATATGAACAAGTTAGTCAAAGAAAACAATGTAATTGGTCTTCCTCAAAAAGAATTCAATTTTATTGATCAATGCTCAGCGTGCCTCAAAGGAAAACAACACAAATCGTCTCACCAAACCAAGCTGGTGAACATTAACAATACTCCATTGAAGTTACTTCACATGGATCTGTTTGGACCAACTCATGTAATGAGTATGGGAAAGAAACAATATTGTTTAGTGATCATTGATGACTTTTCTCGATTCACATGGGTGTTCTTCCTACTTCATAAAAATGAAGCATCCCAAATCATTCAAGAATTTATCAATAAAATTGAAAATCAACTTGATCTCAAAGTCAAAATAATAAGAAGTGATAATGGTACAGAGTTCAAAAATGAAAATATGAGTTCCTTTTGTGCAACCAAAGGCATTGCCCATCAATTCAGTGCAGCTAGAACTCCTCAACAAAATGGGGTAGCTGAAAGGGGAAATAGAACACTGATTGAAGCAGCAAGAACAATGCTAGCCGATGCTAAACTGCCAATCACCTTCTGGGCAGAAGCAGTTAACACATCGTGCTTTGTTCAAAATCAAAATAATATGACACCTATGAACTGATATTTCATAGGAAACCATTTATTGGATTTCTCAAATCATTTGGTTGTCCAGTCTCAATATTAAACACCCGTGATCATTTGGGAAAATTTTCATCTAAGTCTGATGAAGGATTTTTTGTAGGTGATTCTTCCGTCTCAAAGGCTTATAGAGTGTTCAATCCTAGACTGAACATTATCGATGAATCCATAAATGTTCAATTCAAAGAACATTTGTTTCCCAAATCTACAAATGGTCCTGATTGGTTGTTTGATATTGACACTTTTACTAAATCATTTAACCAATTTCACTTGTCTGATGTAGGAAATATACATTCAGGTGATACTTCATCAACTATAGAAAGAAGAGAAAATTATCCATTGATTCCACCTATCTGATGAACATATGAATGAAGATGTTCTTCTTCAAGCTGATCCCATCAGACACTTGTCACAAAAACTTAGTGTTTCTTCTGAAGAAGGTCCCAGCCTGGTACCATCTCACTCAGATGACTTGTCACATGAGATCAGAAATCAAAAATAGGCTTCTCATCCAGAAGAAACTCAAGGTACTTCAAATGATGCAAGCAACCTCAGTGCTGCTGAAGATGTAGCAGTTACTGAAACAGAAGTTGAAAATCTTCATAATTCAACAACAATACAAGATGATTGTGCCTCTGACCATAATGAACTGAATGTCTCCAATCTTGATGTAACTATTGCCGGTGACACCATTCCAACCCCAGAATACACAAGAATCATCCAGTTGAAACCATTATTGGTGATCTTAATGAGAGGGTGACAAGAAGCAAGACCAGTATTGCAAACATCTATTTGTTCTCCTGCTTTTTATGTCAAACAGTATCCAAAAACATCAAAAGGGCTTCAAGACAATAGTTGGATTGAAGCAATGCAGGAAGAATTGCTTCAATTCAAGAAACAAGAAGTATGGCAGCTGGTAGATCTTCCGAAGGACAATACCCTATCGGTACCAGATGGCTGTATAGGAACAAGACTGATGATAGAGGGATAGTCATCAGAAATAAAGCAAGACTAGTGGCACAGGGATACACTCAGGAAGAAGGAATTGACTATGACGAAGTGTTTGCTCCTGTTGCCAGACTAGAAGCAATCAGAATCTTTCTTGCATATTCTGCGTCCATGAAATTTACTGTTTATCAAATGGATGTAAAGTGTGCCTTCTTGTATGGAAAGATTGCTGAAGAAGTCTATGTAAGTCAACCACCTGGCTTTGAAGATCCAATTTCCCTCACAGAGTTACAAGCTTGACAAAGCTCTGTATGGTCTTCATCAAGCTCCAAGAAAGTGGTATGAGACTCTATCATCCTTTCTTCTTGAACATGGGTATGAAAGAGGAAAGATTGATCAGACTCTCTTTAGATGAATAAAAGGAAAAGACATGCTGTTAGTCCAGATCTACGTGGATGACGTTATATTTGGCTCGACAAACAAACAACTCTGCAAAGAATTGAAGATCTTATGCATTCAAAGTTTCAAATGACTGCTATGGGGGAACTCACATTCTTTCTAGGGGTGCAAGTCCAGCAAACAGCAAATGGAATCTTCATCAATCAATCAAAATATGTAGAAACCATGCTAAAGAAATTCCACTTTGCTGTCTCCAGTCTATCAACTCCTATAGATACTAAAGTGAAGATTGGACCTGACCCTGAAGGCAAATCAGTGGATCATCAACTCTATCGATCAATGATAGGTTCACTTATGTATCTAACAGCCAGTAGCCTGACATTACGTTTGGGATTTGTGTGTGTGCTAGATATCAAGCTGATCCAAAAGAATCACATATGAACGCAGTCAAGAGGATATTCAGATATCTGAAGGCAAACTAGCTCTCGGATTATGGTATTCAAAGGAAGGAGAATTTAATCTCTATGCCTACACAGACAGTGATTATGGAGGATGCAACTTCAATAGAAAATCCACTTCTAGCGGTTGTCAATTTCTTGGTCCTAGACTAGTATCCTGGCAATGCAAGAAGCAGAAAAATGTGTCTGTGTCCACAGCAGAAGCTGAGTATATTGCTGCTTCAACATGTTGCTCTCAAGTTCTCTAGATTCAAAACCAGATGCTTGATTATGGTTTTAACTTTTTGCATACACCAATTTCTATTGACAACACAGCTGCTGTCTCTATAACTAATAATCTAGTTCAGCACTCAAAAACAAAACATATTGAAATTAGATATCATTGTTTGAGAGACTGGGCTGAAAAGGTTTAATCAAATTGATTCAAGTACCAACAGAAAATCAATTAGCTGGTTTGTTTACCAAGGCATTTAAACCTGGCAGGTTTGAATTTCTGGTTCAGTCAATGAAAACCATCAAAAAATTTAAAACATCATCAAAAAAACACACAAGAGAAATCAATTTTTATGAAGAAAAGAATATGGGAAATGATATAATTACAGCAGTCTATATCATTCACTGTGCTTAATTTCAAAATGTAAAAGACTGAAATGACTTACCAGATATGTTGGTAGGCTCAACTTGAAAGAAAAGATACATGCAGTGATGAATTAAATATTCAATTGTGAAACACTCATCACAAAGTACAGGTATGTATTGGCTTATCTGAATGCATGTGTGTAGTAGCCTAAACACACCAGGTAATGATACTTTATGAACCTCTTTCACCACATCATGTTTCATCTTTGTTTTGCTGAGCAAAGACCTGATGAAACTTGCACATAGTGTAGATGCCATGATCCAAAAGATTCCCAATGTGGAACACATCAAAAATTGGATGAATCAACAAAGTAATACATTCCAAGTGAATAACAAAAGAATCCTATCATGGATCACCTTCCAAAATGAAGTGAAAAGAATCCAAATGTGGATTAACATGAAAAAGGATCAAATTAAAAGAATCCCAATGAGGATCAGTGAAAATGAGATTTCATGACTTAAGTAACCTGGTAAGAAAAGTTATGACAAAGTTCTACCATGCATTGTATAAGGAGGGTTGATCATTTCATGCTTATGTGTGTGAGGTACACATTGAATAATAAATCAACCAAAACATGATAAAAGTCATTTGCCTCAAAATATCAACCAGGTATGATCTTAAGAGGACAAACATACCTTCAATCTTCAAGTTCATAATCATGTCCATTTAATCATAAAGGATGCACATGTGTAATGTAAGATTGATATGATCCCTACAAAGAGATTTTTCTCTTCATTATTAATATTAATCAAAATAATATTCAAAATTTTAAATCTTTAATGTTTCTCTCCAAATGTGGACATAAACTTTAGGGGGAGTAATTTAAAATTTTTGAGTAAGTTCAATTTTTGTTTATTAACTTTATTTTGAAAAACAAAACAAAAATAATTTTAATTGGTGTTGTTGCAATAAGTCATACCATTATATCTCAGCTTATGCAGATTCTTAGAAGCATGATAAGTCCAAGATCTGTCAGAATCAGGAAACTTGTATTAATTGTGACATACAAGTCAATCCAAGCAAGAATTGACAACTTCAACAGCCAACTTCATAAGAAAAATCAATCAAGGACACCTCTTCACAAGAAGAATAATCAATTCAATCACATTAACTTTTGATTAAGTTCAAAAGGTAATGTAGGTAAGTGCATTAGTTAATGCGGGTGAAGGTAACCTATGCATGTAACTAATGCAGGTAACAATAATTTTTGAAGAGCAACTAATGCGGACAATGATTTTACTCTACCGCATTAGTGTGTGAAGTGTATGTGAAATTTACTCTACCACATTTGATACAGTCAACAAATGTGTATGAGCAGGTCTCTCGCGTTTGCTACGGTGCTGTGTTGACTTGTCAACCACATTTGTAGTTGCACAAATGGACTTTGTTCTATCACATTTGTTACTGTACATATTTGGATATGGTAAAACAAGCAATTCAACCGCATTTGTTACAAATGTTCTTCATCATTTACTACAACTCAAATGCGGACAGACAAAATTTCAAGTTTAACTTCCGCATTAGCAATAGTACACAAATGCGGATAGAAACAAAACTTCCGCATTTGTAACAGTAGAGTAATGCAGACAGTCAGTCAAAAATTAAGCCTTCCGCATTAGCTACAGTCACAAATGCGGATGATCAAAAGTAGTCAAATGCGGACTATCAGTGCCAAAAGTTTGTCTTTCGCATTCGCTACAGTCAACAAATGCGGATGATCAAAACTAAACAAATTAACCTTCAGCATTTGCTACAGTAGTGTTGGACCAAAAGAACCAATGAGCCAGATCAGAAAAACCTTTAAGTCCCACATACATCATAACAGCTGAAGACGAAGTCTGAAGACAACAGCTGAAGACAAACTCTGAAGACAACAGCTATAGACAAAGTTTGAAGACAAAGTCTGAAGACAAAGTCTGAAGACAAAGTCTGAAGACAACTACTGAAGACAAAGTCTGAAGACAACAGCTGAAGACAAAGTCTGAAGACAACAGCTGAAGAAAAAGTCTGAAGACAACTGCTGAAGACAAAGTTTGAAAACAAGTCTGAAGACAACAGCTGAAGACAAAGTCTAAAGACAACTGCTGAAGACAAAGTCTGAGACCAAGTTCTCAGAAGTTGTCACAACAGCTGAAGTAGTTCTTTTCAATAGTTGTGATGGTTTACTTTTTAGTAGTTTGTAATCAGTAGTTTTATTTTATGTAAAACATCTGAAGTTCTTACACTTCATATGGTATAACTTCAGTAGTTGTAATATTAGCTTGTACTTAGCTTTTTGTGAAGGTGTCCTCAGTTGTTGTGGACATCTTCAGTAGTTTAGTCTACTTTCAGTTGTTTGTATAAATCAGTTAGCTGTCACTATCAAGTGACATCAGCTGATGTCACATTCCTTTGTGGCCGAAACTTGTGCATGAATGAAAATATTCTCTTTGTAGAAAATTTTCTCTCTATAACCGTCACTGTTTGATTGAATCTTCATATTATTCTTGCTTAAATTTCGTCTAATTCTTGTTCTATTCCGCTGCAAATCTTAATCTAATTGATCAAACTAGATCCCGATCCTTTCAAATGGTATCAGAGCTAGATTAATCATTGATCGATTTAACAATTGATCATTGAAACTGCTCTTTTGATATCTAAGTTTGATCGAATTACCAAATTTGCAAGAATTGGTTATAGAGTTTGATTTTCTGTTGCTTCCGGTGAATTAATTTGAGATTCGTCTTGTTTCAAACTGAGTTGTTGAGTTTTTGAGCTAGATCTGTTAAAATTTCATTGAACCTGTTTGAATCGGTGAAAATGGCTACATCAATCAATGATTCTCATAATACTGGCTCCTCAACAAAGCCTCCGATGCTTGTTAGGAGTGAGTATAACATATGGGAACGCCGAATGCTCCATCACCTGTCTGTCCATAGTTCAGGTTGTTGGAAATCTATGGTTCATGGACCATATAATCCTATGGTGAGTAATCCAGAAACCAATGAGATGGTTCCGAAGAAAAAAGAGCAATACTCAGATGAAGATTTGAAACTGTTTGAAATTGATGCTAAAGCCCATGGAATTCTGCCATTGCACTGCCTAATGAAATCTATTCTAGACTTATGCATCATGAAACTGCTCATGACCTCTGGGTTGCTCTGAAAGAACAATTTGGAAGAACTGATGAGGTCTTGGAAACAATAGAGAGATTCCTGCCCAGCAATATGAGACATTCTCTCATAGAAAGGGTGAGTCACTAACTCAACAGTTTGAGTGATTTTCCTGTTTGATATCTGAGCTGAAAATGGTTAAACATGAATATACAAATAGTCAGATGAACAACAGATTTCTCAGATCCCTGCCTGAGAGATGGGACACATATACTATTGTCTTACACTCTAGTGCAAATCTGGACAATCTATCTCTCACCCAACTTCATGGGAAACTGTTAACATTTGAAAGTGAGATAGAACAGAAAAGGAAACTAGCTTCATCTGGGAAGCTCACTGATGATTTTGTACCAGGGAATACTGCACTGGTCGATCATGAGTCAGAATATGCTGCATCAGAAAGTTCTTATGATGAGCATATAGATTTCTCTTCAAACAGTGGAGATCCTGCTTTTGTTGGTGTTGATAGTAATTCAGGGTGTAGTAGTGATACTTTGTGCTTTTTGATGGATGATTTGAAAGGAATTGCTGATGATGATCTGGAAAAGATGGATATTTTGAGCCAAATGGCATTAATCAATATCGGATCTCAAAAATTTTACAAAAGGACAGGTAGAAAATTTCCTGGTCTCTCTGGAAAAACCAAAGTTGGTTTTGACAAGAGCAAGTGAGGTGTCACAAGTGTCGTAGACTTGGACATTTTGCAAGAGAGTGTAGATCATCTGGATCTAACTCTTCTGCACCCTTTATGACCTTTCCATGCAATAGCTCACAAAACAAAGGGCAACATTCTACCAGTTCTGGTCATCATTCACAAATTCAATCATCTCCTGCATATTTTGTCCCTCAAGGTCCAATGCCATATCCTTATCCCTGTTTTTACATGCCTCAGTCCAATCAGGTTCCAGTACCCATAGCTTAACAACCACATGTCCTACCTGAGCCTCAACCATCTCAATCAAATCAACAATCTCAATCTCAATCACATCAAAGCTTTTTCACACCTGGAGTTGTTGACTGGAGTAGCTTACCAGATGATCTTTCTGGTTATCCTAAACAATTGTTTTCTGGTGCTGGTCAACATGGTGGTGAAAATCCTTTTGGAAATCTTGCTCTTATGGCCCTGGAGTCTACTGATGGTTCATGCTCAAATGCTTTATCATCACAGGTACCACAGGTATCTTCTGAGGCTAAGGCCAAGTTGTGTTCTGAGTCATACATAGCTGCTTTTGTCTCATTAGAGAAGCAAATGTAGCTTTAATTAATAAAAATCTTGTCCTACAGAAAGTGATTTCCAAAGAAAAGTTGAGTTTGAGTCTGTCTTAAATGAAAAAGATGATGAGATTTACAAATTAAAATGCCAAATCACTGATGAAAAGGCAAAGGTAGAAGTCATTTTAGAGAATCATAAGAATCTCAAAGAAACATTTGCAGCTACTCAAGTAGAGTGTGAACGCTGGGTAACATCCTACAAGGGGTTTGAAATGCTTATCAGCAAGCAAACAGCTTCAAATGTGAAGTTTGGGATTGGGTATAATCACACTGTACCTCCTACAGATTTTACTCCCAAGATAGAAGTAAAATCTGAAGGTGAAATCAATTCCCAAACCACATCATCATGTGTCTCATCCTCAAGTGATAATCCAAAATCAGAGGATGAAGTCAGTATTAGTACCTCAGCTAATCAATCTGATGGTCTCACTGCTGATAAACACATGATCAAAGAAAAACTGAGCACTTCAGGTGTTGTCTCACAAAGTATTCAAAGTACTGAAGGGCAAGTAACAACACCTGAAGAGCATTTCAAACTAAATGAAAACAAACGTGGTTTGACAACTGCTGAAGAGTCTATTAGGAAATCCAAAAGTACTGATAGAAAACTTCTGAAGAACAAATCTTCATTTGTTACAAATCCTTTAGTACTTAACATAAGTACTGAGAGGAAGAAAGTACTAAAGAACACACCTTCAGTAGTTTCATCTTCTTCAGCAGTTGAACAACAGAAGATGAAGAAAAAGCCATGTGGAATATGTGGTCTATTCAATCATCTCACTGATGAATGTTGGTACAAAAAGGGTTCCAAATTCATCAAAGATAAAATCATTAAAAAGAAAATTAATAAAATGAAAGATGAATTTGAAACCAAGTTTGTACCATAAACATCTCAAACTGATAACCCAAAGTTCTTACAAAAATCTAAAAAGAAGGAAGGGGTTTATCATAAAACAGCTGAAAGTATTTCTCATGGAATATCAAAACACCAGACTAAGTCTGTGTCTTTCAAAAAGGAGGACATGGTGAGTCACAGGAACCAATCAAAAACAAGTACTGATGTGTCTGCTGAACTAAAGGCTTTAACAACCAATCAGACACAACTGGTTATGATGGTTCAACATCTATTGGGGAGAGTTAACCAAATAGATGTACCTGTGATTAAACCACTAAAAAGGAAAACTAAGCCAAAATCAAAGGAATCATTTTCAGCACCATCTCCACCTTCAAAGGCTGTTAATCATGACAATTCAGTTAGTATAAAATATGTTGATGAGAACAGACCCAAAACCAAAATGGTTTGGGTCTCAAAAGCTAAATAGTTTCTTGTGAAAAATGTAGGGTTCTTCAGCATGCCATAGAAGCATCTGGTATGTGGACAGTGGAGGATCTATGCATATGACAAGGAGCAGTTCTCTTCTTCATGACCACTCTCAAGGAAAGAAGGGATTTGTATCTTTTGGTAATGATGCTAAGGGTTACATCATCGACAAGGCTTTGTGTCAAATGGTGAGATAAGATTTGATGATGTTAACCATGTGGAGAATCTCAAGTACAACTTGTTGAGTGTCAGTCAAATGTGTGATAAAAGGCATGTTGCACTTTTCACCATCTAGAACAGTCAGATTCTATCTTCCAATGTTTTGAGAATGATTGACAAGATATTGGATGAATATACTCTCCTGAAGGCCAATAGGATTGGAAGAGTATATGCCTTAGACTTATCAAAGAAAATTGATCTAAAAGGCCATCCATGTCTGTTCTCCAAGGCCTCTCCCCAGGAATCTGAACTATGGCATAGAAGGCTTGGTCATGTGAATCTTAAAAACATGAACCAGCTTATCCATCATGGTTTAGTGAGAGGTCTGCCATTAAAGGAGTTCAAATGTGATGACAACTGTTTTGCTTGTTTAAAAGGAAAGCAACACAGAGTATCATTCCCTCTAATAGAAGAACCAAAGTCCACTGCCTGCTTGCAATTACTGCATATGGATCTTTTTGGTCCAGTAAGAGTGATGAGCATGGCAAAGAAAAAATACTGTCTGGTAATTGTGGATGATTATTCCAGATTTGTATGGACCTTCTTCTTATATTCAAAAGATGAGTATGGTCAAATCATCATCTACTTTGTGTTGTATGTGGAAAAGCAGTACTCCCTTCCAGTCAAGTGTGTGAGCAGTGATAATCGCATAGAATTTAGAAACCACACACTTGATGAATTCTATTTATCTAAGGGAATCAAGAGGTAGTATAGCATTCCAAGAACTCCTGAACAAAATGGAGTGGTGGAGAGAAAGAACAGGACCCTTATTGAAGCCACAAGGTCAATGTTGGCTGATTGTGGTTTGCCACTAACCTTTTGGGCTAAAGCTGTCAACACAGCTTGCTATGTGCAAAATAGAGTGTTAGTAAATCAGAGGTTGATGAAGACTCCTTATGAAGTGTTACATCATTTGGCCCCTTTGATTTCCTTTTTTACAGCATTTGGGTGTCCATGTTACATTCTTAACATAAAGAATCCACTTCAGAAGTTTGAATCAAAGGTGGATGCAGGGTACTTTGTTGGGTATTCATCTACTTGCAAGGCATACAGAGTTTTTAATTGCAGCACAAAGATAGTTGAAGAAACCTTGCATGTAAAGTTTAATGAATCTCCAAAGGACAAAATCCCACAAAACCCTATGGAGTTATTTGATTTGGACATACTGCAATATATTCCTTATCAGTCTCCAGCTGTTGCAGATTCTGTGAATCCATCATCTCCTGCAACTAGTCATCCATCTCGTGGTACAAATGCAAGTTTTAGTGATCACCTGGCTGAGTCTACTAAACTTGATGTTCCTGTAGCTTCAGTTGTTCCATCCACAACAAATGCTGATGAGATCTCTGAATCCTCTACTTCATTTGAATTGCCATCTCATTCTAGGTTTCAAGTGTCTGGATCAACATCTATTGCTGCTGAATCTCCTACAAACACTTGCACAGATCTTATTGAGTACCAAGAACTGAAGAATCACCCCATGTCTCAGATCATTGGTGACATCAATGCTGGTGTTTCAACTAGACGTCAATTGTCCAATTTCTACTTTTATGCTCTCTTCATCAGTCAGCAAGAGCCAAAGAACTATCATATTGCATTAAGAGACAATGGATGGGTTGAAGCCATGTAACTTGAGCTTCTTCAGTTTCAAAAGCAGCAAGTGTGGGAACTGGTTCCTCTACCCCAAGGTAAGTGTGCAATAGGCACTAAATGGATGTTTAGGAATAAAACTGATGAAAAAGGTCAAATTGTCAAGAACAAGGCCAGACTGGTTGTACAGGGGTTTTCACAAGAAGAAGGTATTGATTATGATGAAACTTTTGCCCCTGTAGCCAGACTGGAGGCAATCAGATTGTTCTTAGCTTATGCTGCTTTCCATAATCTTAAAGTTTTTCAAATGGATGTCAAAAGTGCATTCTTATATGGTAAAATAAAAAAATAAGTTTATGTGTGTCAACCACCAGGTTTTGAAGATCATAAAGATCCAGATTGGGGTATAAGCTTGATAAGCTCTTTATGGATTAAAACAAGCTCCCAGAGCCTGGTATGAAACACTGTCTAACTTTCTTCTTCAAAACTATTTCACTAGAGGCTATAGATAAAACTTTGTTCATTAAGAAAGTAGGCATGCATAAGGTCTTTGTTCAAATTTATGTAGATGATATTATTTTACATCCTCTGATCCACAGTTGTGTGATGCCTTTACTAAGTTGATGCAACGAAAGTTTGAAATGAGTGCCATGGGAGAATTACAGTTCTTTCTAGGTTTGCAAATCAAACAAATGGCTGATGGAACTTTCATTCATCAGTCAAAATATACAAAGGATCTATTGAAAAAGTTACAAAATTGTAAGCCCTGTTCTACTCCCATGTGCAGCACCACATAACTGGATGCTGATTAGAAAGGTAAAGCTGTTGATGAAACTCTTTACATATGTATGATTGGTTCCTTGATGTACCTTACAGCTTCTAGACCAGACATTATGTTTGCAACTTGTGTCTGTGCTAAATTTCAGGCTGCACCTAAAGTATCCCATATGATTGCAGTCAAAAGGATCTTTAGATACTTGCAAGGAACTTAATCTTTAGGACTTTGGTATTCCACTGGGCACTCTTGCAAATTAGTTGCTTTCTCTCATAGTGACTATGCAGGGTGTAAATTAACTAGAAAATCAACCTCTGGTGGATGCCAATTTCTAGGCAATTGTTTACTTTCTTAGCAGAGTAAGAAACAAACTTTAGTTGCTACATCCACTGCTGAAGCAAAGTACATTGTTGCTGCAAGTTGTACTTCTCAGGTACTCTGGCTTCAGAATCAATTACTGGATTATGACATTACAGAGACTAAGACTCCTTTACTGATGGACAGTGCTTCAGCTCTTTGTATTGTTAAGAATCCTGTCCAGCACTCTGGGACCAAACATATTGAGATCAGACATCATTTTATCTGGGATTGTTATGAAAAAGGTCTGATTGATCCAAAGTTTGTTCCTAGTGATGATGAGCTTGCAGATATATATTTACTAAGCCTTTGGACAGTGCAACTTTCCAAAATCTAGTGCTAAGGCTTGGTATGCTGCAGCTAGAATGATTTGACAACTACTGATGATCTCAGTTCACAAGTACTAATGAGCATTAGTATACAGCTGTCAAAAATAAGTACTGATAAGTTATTTTATCTTCAGTAGTTTTCATAACTACTGAAGACTAAATAATTTGAAAGTACTAAAGTACTTTATTTGTTAAAAAGTACTGATGTAGTTACAACTACTGATGTGGTTACAACTACTGATGTCTGTTCTAACAGATAAGTACTGATGACCAATGAAACATCTGAAAATCAGATAGTCTACTGAGTAAGTGTTAAGGTCAATGAAACAACTGAGATCTGTGAATTGACGACAACAACTGATGAGAAATTTTACTCTTCAATTGTTTCAAACAACTGTTGTTTCATTTCAAAACAACTGAAGCCAAAACCAAGTCTTCAATTGTTTCAAACTACTGATGACTAACACCAAGTCTTCAGTTGTTTACAACATCTGAAAGTTAAAACCATGTCTTCAGTCGTTTTCTAACAACTGATGACTAACACCAAAACTTTCAGTTGTTTTCTTTCAGCCGTTTCATAACCTATAAATACCTAACCCTAACTTCAAACTCTTCATAAGTCGTTTTCAGAACTTTCATCTTCCATTAATGGCGACCATGCAAATCAAACCACGACACAACTGTGTTGCCTACTTCACAAAATCGGCCTTTTGGACTAAGTTTGATCCTGCCATTGATCTGATAGTTGATTCCCCATATCAAACTACTTTTCTTCTGAATCCAACCATCTATCCCGTTACCCTTCACCAATTCTGGACAAATGTCACTGTCCATACTGGTGAGAATGATGTCGCAATCACTCTCCAGTCGTTTGTAAACCAGAAGAAGGTGGTCATCACTCCTGCTATCATTCGCCAAACCCTAGATCTAAATGATGCCACCTTTGTCACCAAATACCCGAAGAGCACCACTGATCTATCATTCATCAACCATGGGTATGAGGGCGACCTAAGTGCTAACACCATTCTGAAGAAGCACTTCCATGATGCTGAACGCCTAATCTTTCATATGATCAATGTCTGCCTTGCCCCCAAATCCTCTTCATGGGATCAAATGTCATCCAGGTGGCAGCAGGTATTGTATTCTATCCTTGAACGCCAAAGCTTAATTTTTTCTGAAGTTATATTTCTGGAATTAAAAGATCTGGCAATGAAACCTGCTGCTAACAGATGGACATTATATCCAAGGTTTCTTATGGCCATAATCATCAATCAATTAAAATCTGATGGCCCTGTTGGCCTTGGAGTCCCTGCTGTGGTAGTTTTGCCTGAGGTATACTCCAGGCACAACTCTGACCCACAACTCAAAGAGGCTGCCAAACTGCTAAAACCCAAGCAGAGGGAAGCCACAACCTCATCCTCGAGATCCAAAGTCCCTTCCAAACCACAATCCAAACAAACCAAAAAGGCTACTCAGGGAGTTGAGTCCCCTGATGATGCCCCTGCAACACAAAGGCAGGATGAACTACTAGTAGTAATCCCCCTGTAGTTTCCAAGACTCTACCAGCTGAAACCGCTCAGGTACCCTCTCAACAGGATCCTGATGCAACCAAAAATGGGGAAACCACATTACTGGAATCTCTCTCACTTGAGAAGATTGCCATTAAAGAGCACCATTCACCCCAGGTGCAATCTTCTTCATACTTATCTCCCACTAAAGCCACCCCTACAAGCCCAACTGTGGTTATTGCACAAGTGCTGACTCAACTACATTCCTATGCCCCTCTCCAGAAAACTATTACCACTGTGAAAACCTCAACAGTTGAGGGAGAGGATTATAATGTGGCTAATAACCCACAGCACAGGGATTACAGAGTTCAATCTCCCTGTGTAGAGGAGGAGATTCGAACATCTGGTGAGGCTGCCTCTTCTCCTGTTTCAACACATGAACAGGATGATGGTGGTATCATCTCTAAGACCTCACCAGAGGCAACTGCCAATGAAGGACATAATCCTAAGGCTGGAAGTCCCCAGTTCCAAGAAATAGGGGCACATGTGAATACTGATCTACACTCAGCACATGTTCATCCTGATTTAAGCAGGAGGTCAGATGATTCAGCAAAGACTGATGATGACCTGAGCTTTTTCTTTGATGTTCTAGCCCACAACACCATTCTGCCCAAATTCACCATAGATGGCAGCTTCTTCTGAAGGTATCCCAAACACTGAGCCACTCCCAACACCTGTGCCACTAGCCTCTAATTCAGGCACCATTTCTCAGGGACAGAACCTCTCGGAGAAAATGGTTGCTGCCTTTCAATCCTCCTTACCTCTCATCACTAACATTGTGCATCAAGCCATTGATGAGAGGCTTTCCTCAAATTTTCAAACCTTAGTTGATGATGCTGTTTCTAAGAGACTTTCTGACATTCAAACCCCTGAACCCAATGCAACCAAAAAGGGGGAGTCTAAATCAGTGAAAGTAGACAAAAGAAAGAGAGTTAAAGAGGAAGAAGAAAAAGAGAAGAAAAAAAGGAGATGATCACATACAAGAGAAAGAAGAGTGCTGAACAGACTGAAGATGAGAAAAAGTTAGAAGAAATGATCAAAGAAGCTGATGAGCAACATAGCAGATCTATGGATAAGATCTTGATAACTTCAAGAGAGCTTACAAGTCTAAGATGACTCCACAAACTTTACTAGAAAACAAAATGGTGAAGAAGGGGTTGATCTACAAGAAGCTTGAAGAAATAAGACGAAATGAGCTCTAGTTGTTACTTGAAGGTACTCATCCTGATGAGTTTGCATACAGAGAAATAACTACTGTGGAGCTAAAGAATGGAAAGAATGTTAAATACTTATCAGAGTACTATGGGCCTGAGTTCTTCTTTGAAAGTAAAGCTGAAGAACTCACAATGGAAGAACAAGTTGTATTCCTTGAGGCCTATGTTAGAAAGTCTTACAGACTCATCATTGGGAAGTAGGTCTCATGGATGGGGTAACAGCTCTGTGTCCAATTCCCCAAGACAGAGTTTCCATTCATCCTTTGCCAATCAAACTTTCTGAAACCTCTTCCCTAGCCTAAGCTTAATTTGGTGATTTCTGAGCTGATCCAGAAAATGTTTCTGCCAATAAGTGGGACTTCAATAATCTTAAAGGTTTTGGCTGCATTGGTTCAGGGGGAGTTTGTTGGACCGAAAGAACCAATGAGCCAGATCAGAAAAACCTTTTAAGTCCCACATACATCATAACAGCTGAAGACAAAGTCTGAAGAGAACAGCTGAAGATAAAGTCTGAAGACAACAGCTGAAGACAGTCTGAAGACAACAGCTGAAGACAAAGTCTGAAGACAACTGCTGAAGACAAAGTCTGAAGACAACAGCTGAAGACAAGTCTGAAGACAAC
Source organism: Flaveria trinervia (assembly GCA_025506515.1). NCBI lineage: Eukaryota > Viridiplantae > Streptophyta > Magnoliopsida > Asterales > Asteraceae > Flaveria > Flaveria trinervia. Next base: position 56,185,893 of record CM046447.1, on the reverse strand, counting down.
TGCTGAAGACAAAGTCTAAAGAAAAAGTCTGAAGACAAAGTCTGAAGACAATAGCTGAAGACAAAGTCTGAAGACAACTGTTGAAGACAAAGTCTGAAGACCAAGTTCTCAGAAGTTGTCACAACAGCTGAAGTAGTTCTTTTCAGTAGTTGTGATGGTTTACTTTTCAGTAGTTTGTATAACCATCACTGTTTGATTGAATCTTCATATTATTCTAGCTTAAATTCCGTCAAATTCTTGTTCTATTCCGCTGCAAATCTTAATCTAATTGATCAAACTAGATCCCGATCCTTTCAAGTAGTGACTGTATTTGCTTGTAAACTTGTAAAATTTCTCAAATTGTATTATTTGACTATATAATGGAATTCAAATAGGTCATTTAATACTTTTCAATTTGAGAGAACTTATAGTGAGACGAGCACAAAACAACAGTACACCACCATCAATCATCATCATCACACAAACATTCAAAGATTATGTTGTGTTTCATCTTTAAACATTCTTGCCATCGATTCAGAACCACAGTCGTTTCAAACATAAGGTGTAACCTCAACAGAGTTTGAAACCTAAACCTAAGTCACGGACTGTTACCCTAAATCGAACAATGAACCAGAAAATTATTGAAGAACACTAAAATCAAACTCATTAATGTGATGTAATACACATTTTTCGATCTCAATAAACATATAAATTGATAGGAATTCAACTGATATTGAAAACCATGATAATCACGTTTACTGCAAAAAACAGAGCAAAGTGAAAAAGAAAATTGTGTAACAAATCAAAGTCACATAAACAAAGCAAAGTTAAAGTCAAAATTGTTAACTAACACACATGTCTCTTGTGCAGATTACATGGCAAACCTTACATGGAGCAAGCTCCATAACATCAGCGGTTATCTAAACCCTGATGTGCCTGAAGTCGAAGGTCTTAGAGATATGATAAGATTCTTATCTACCACAAGGGTAGCATATGCCATGATAGTAAGACCAACAATCTACGAAAATCCCATCAGGTCATTCTGGGAATCAGCTAAAGTGGTTGAAGAGGATGGAGTGAAAATTCTTACTGGGATAATTAATAATGAACTCGCTCTGAGGATCACAGAAGAATCAGTTAGAAGATGTCTGCAGTTTAATGATAATGCAGATGATCCTCTTGAATTGGATGATGATGAAATAACCACATTTTTCTTTGAAATTGGTTATAAAGGGAGCTATGAAGCAAAACAGATAGTCAAAGGATTAGTGGATCTGCCTTGGAGATTCCTAATTCATATGTTCTAACATTGTCTGTCTAAAAGGAAAACAGGATGGAATGACATTCCAGTCCTCACATCTTCTGCAATCTGTGCTCTCTGCACCAACAGACGGTTTAACATGTCTGCATATGTATTCAATGGCCTAATCTCCAACATTCAAGAAGTGTTGAGATACAAGTTTCTAATGTACCCCAGATTCATTCAATGTCTAATCAATGAATCATTTCATGACATTGTTAATGAAGGACCTGTGCTTAACATTCCTCATTATGATGCAAGATCCTATAAGTACATCAAGAAGAAGGACCCAAGGAACTTTTACAGTGGTGCCCCTTCACCCCTTCTTCCTTGGATGCTTCAATTAATACATCAAGCAGGTCAAGCACAACCACCTCCATAACCAATAGCTCAACCACTCCACAACCATCACCAATACCATCACCATTACCGTCCCCAATACCATCTCCAATACAATCACCAACACCCTCATCAATACCCTCACTAATACCATCACCATTACCATCCCCAATACCATCTCCAATACAATCCCTAATGCCATCACCAATGCCATCACCACAATAAATACCACAACCTTCTACACAACCATCTTTTCAACATTACCTCAACCATCATTAACTCCACAACCAACACCACCAATGACCACTCAACATGCACCTATATCACCACATCATCAATCTCCTATATCACCACACCAATCACCTATTTCTCCTTACCAACCTTTACCATCATCCCTTGATCACCCTGCTGAAACAGAAGGATCAACAAGTGCCTCCAAAACATCCAAATCATCTTCTGATGAGGAGGATCATCATGATCAAACCAAAGCTATGAAAGAACCTTCTGAGGCTGCTCCTTTAGAGAGCTATGTTGAATCTAACATCAACAGGGCTGATGAAAAGATGAATTAATATCTGAGTTGTTACTCAAAGTGGAAAGGATGGAAAGAACTTTAAACAAGAGAGCAGGAATCATCAATGACAGAATCCTGGAACTGGATGAGAAATAATGTGAATTAAAAGAACTTAAAGAGAAATATGTAGCTGAATGAAAAGAACAAGACAAAGAGATTGAGAATTTAAAAGCTGCACTGAAACACTCAAGAGAAGAAGTGAGTGGGCATGTAGATACTCTTGAAATACAAACTATTGCAATGGAGGAACAAGAAAACATCTGTTAGGACCTGCAATTGACCGAAATACCTAGAGATTAACGTGTAAACCAGATCAAATAGTGCGGAATCCTATTTGATTGGCGATCCAATCAGTGAGAACACACGAAGAATCATCAAGGATTGAAACTAACGTTAGAAATCAATTGCGAATCGATCTAATGTGTTCTATGAACTTGGACACGAATTGAGAGGTTTTTGGACGGCTAGGGTACGTCTGGAATCGTAATTAACCAAGTGTTTTATTTTTCATGAATTGAGGTGTATTTATAGGTTGGAACTATCCAATCGTGCGACTGAACCATTAGTATGGTTCAGTCGTGTGATTGAACCATGCGGTTGATTCATTCGTACGACTGAGTGTTCAGTCGTGCGACTGAGCCAATCTTATGTTACAATCGTACGACTGATCCAGTCTCCTGGTTCAGTCGTGTGACTGAGTCAATCGTGTGAAGTTATTCATGCGTATGGTTCATTCGCATGAGCCATTCGCATGAGAACTTCATTCTGTTAAGTTTGAATGTATTAATAATAAACATTATATGTAATCATTCAAGCAATCACTAACCTAATTAACCAATTCAATGTCGACACATTAATGAAACATTAAACATTATAACTAACAAACTATCAATATCATTTCATTAATCATACCAAACAAGATCTATTACATCACATATCATGATCTAGGGACATACATGTATCAACAAACTCCCCCTTGGACCTAGATCTCTCTAATGTCTTGTTTTCTTCATTACCTCCTCATATTTCTTGTACTTGTCCTGTTTTGTGACTCCCGTGTGAATATCAAACGCGAAGCAAAGTCTTATGACATTTTGGAACTGGAGGGCCTGTACAATATCTTGCGTATCATAGAACAGTGGCCACTTGTATAGTGTATAAACATCCTTTTCAGACAAGTTGGTAAGCCACATCAGGTCGAATACTCTGATTGTATCCATTTGGCCCTCTTTATTTAGAACTATGACCGCTTCTGCTGTTCTCCAATCATAGTACCACCACTTAAAGTGTGGTGTGAAATCCTTAGTCATTTCCCGGAGTGGGATTCTTGACATTGTGCGCGAAGGATTCCACTTCAACACTATCTTTGGTTTTCCAGTAATGGCATCCATCTCAGACCTTCTAATATACCTTGTAGGTTGTTGAGGTCTGAAGTTAATCCACCTAGTGTGGTACTCTTTCTTTAGGGCAGCCTCAAACCAGCCTGACATCTTTCTCGGGTCAGCATACAACAGCTTCAGTTTGGCCAGCTGGTTGAGCTCAAAACCTGGTAGAGTCTTTAGATCATGTGGAAATCTAAAGTACTCTATGCCCTTCTCCCTCTTAATTGCATAGACGTTAAGGTCCTCAAATATTCCCATGCTATAATCCTACCTGACACCTTAAGATGTTTCTTGACTCTATAGAGCTTGGTGTAGGCATCCCTCTTCGGTGCAGCACGTTGGGCTCTAATTTCTTTAAAACATATAGCCCATTCAGCCTTACGGATATCAACATCATCCTTTGAGGCTTGGGCCATTCCCTCTGTCTTCTCTGACTCTTGTTCCATTTTGTCTAACACCTCAAATGTATCACCGACAAGGGATTCACCCAGATTGGGAACCACATTGCCCTCATTGTCAGCATATTGAGGATAGTGCTCTATAGTGACATCTTCTATCTCTATTTCATCAACGTCATGTAGCTTGTCATCACAGGTAGAATTACATGTCGGAGCATCTTTCACTATTTCATCAGGATTGAGCTTGAAAATTTCTGCCAGTTGCTCGTTCGATAGATCGTGTATTATTTCCCCTTCTTCAGGGGTATAACTCACTGACCTTCGGACAATCCCTTGCAGATCAAGAACCATTGTGAGTTGAGACTTGACCTGCTGAAGGGGAGCAATATCAAACTCATCTCTTTTGTAATTTGGATCTGTTTGATTTACACATTTCACACTCAAATCATTAGTAATTTATCAAATGAATTGCATTAAATTAATATAAACATTTAATACATGGTTTTTAATACAGAGTACAAAAGTAAATAAATACATAAACACCTAATATTTACTTTTATCCTGAATACTCGGCTTATCACATGGAGGTGCAGAAGCAGAAGCTGGCAGATCTTGTCTGTTCTTTGATCTTTTCTCTTGCCCTGGAGCTGAGACAGATTCAGCTGCTTCTCCTCCGTCAGTGACATCATCTTCATGCCATTCTTCAGTTTTCTCTTCGTCAGTTTCACTCTCATCATCATCATCATCGTCTTCATCATCATCATAATTTCTGTCCCCATCCCTTATCTTTAATGGCTCCTCCTTCGATCCTTTCAGCTTTAGCAAAATGGTCTTTTTAGCCTTTTCCAACTCCTCTATTTTCTTCCCTGAGGTGACGCTTTGAGCTTGGACAAGGGCTATCTCGTTGCTCTGGGCAGTCATCTGTCGGGCCTGCCTTTCTATCACTTGAGTCTGCTCTGCAATTTGGTGAGTTTGTGCAGCAGTCAGGTCAGTAAGCTGGCGGATTTGGGAGGCCTTTTCCTCATCGGCAGCCAGCAAACGCATTACCATTGTTTAGTGCCGACAACTGTTCTTCTACCGTAACTGTAGGTAGAGGTATCTGTAAGTGAATGAGGATAGGCTGAGGGCTCAGTTTGGTGGCTAGTGGTGGTGGTGGTGGCTGTGGTGAATATCGGGTCAGGTCGGGATGATAGTGGTGGTGAGTGAGGGGTGAATGATGTAGTGGTGGCTGGGATCTGTATTGTGGTGGTAGGTCTGGTGGTGTCTGTGGTTGCTATGGGGGCTGTGGTGGCTATGGTGGTGGATGGATGGTGTCTGAAGAGGTGGTAGTGGTGGTGTAGTGTGGCTGTAGTGGCTGAGGTAGTAGTGATGAAGGTCAAACGCGCTTCTTCTTTGGTTTTTGCCCATGGGGTTGAGCCATCCGTTTTCTCCTCGTTCCCTTCGAGGTGGATGCTCCCCCTCCTACCCTGCCGATTGACCCTGGAACATAGGTCGGGTCGGTCTCTGTCTCTCCAGAGTCTCTTGGGTGCTCACCAACCACCCGAAGCCCATGTACTGTGGGAACCACTTTTCTTCCCACAGTCCTGGTGAGGGGCTCCTCATCAGACTCTTCTTCTTCTACTTCTGTCTCAAGGACAAAGTCATGATGAAACCCAGCTGATTCGGTAACTTCTGCAGCCGGGGCGGATGCTGGAGGCACGACATCAGACGTAGTGCCTCTCTGTGGAACAGGCATATTGTCTCCGGCACCCCCACTATCATCATCATCTGAATCATCAGTAGGTAGGACAATTGGCTCCATGTCGGAGTCACTGTCCTCGTGACGCCATTGGCGTCTCCCCGGTGCCACATAACTTTCATCCGCTAAATGGCCAATCAGCCTCTTTGCCTGGGGCTTCACTTGCTTGCCCCGGTACAACGCCATCCTACCCAAAGTAGTGTCATCCATAAGTTCCAAAGTCACTGCATCATGACTTTCCTTGGGGAGCAGAGGCAGCTTCTCTCATTGAATATCATCTGAAGGAACCTTGGATACATACAAAAACCTTCTTTCCCTTTTGTTTCAATGTTCTCTACCAAATAAGCAAAGATCATATTAGAGAAGCTGAAAGGGTGGTTCAACACCAGAGCCACGAAGGCATTTTGTATCTGATCTGATAGGTCATCGAAACCACCTCTTCTCGAAGCAATGCACTTAAGAATCACATGTGCCAGATATTTGTATTGTGGGCACAGGTTGCTCTTATTTAGCACCCCCGAGTTAATGTCCCCCGCATACTTGATTCGGAGGAAACACCCTCTCACTGTCAAAGGATGTAACTTAGTGGGGTGAGTGGAGTCATCCCCAAACTCAGGATTCTCTGGATTTCTGTAGCGGTAATGTCGATAGCTTGACCCAAAATGGTGCTTCGGATGCTGTATGGCTCACGAGAGCGATCCACTGAGGCATTCTCCCAGAATGCCTCGTGTAGTGATTTGTAAGGCGTGCACGGTGTAGATATAGCCTTATGTATCCGTGAGCGTTTGAGGAAGGCTATAATCTCGGAGAACATGGCCCCGTTCCGAGATGTGTGGTCCAAATAGGCACATATGTTGTGCTTTGGATTAAGAGACCATCTGTCAGCCATTTTTCCTGAAACACAAAACACATGATCATTAGTGCATAATACATCAGAATTCAGTTCTAAGTGTAGTGTTTCACTTCCATTCTGATTCATTCATGCGAATGAATCATGCGACTGGATTCATTCAGTTGTTCTTAAGTACGACTGAGTTCATTCGGTTGATTGAGACATGCGATTGAGTTCAATCTGCCGACTGAGTCTCCGATTGGTTCAGTCGGCCGACTGAACTCATTCTGGTGGTTCATTCGGCCGAATGACCCAATCACAAGGTTCAATCGGGCGATTGGAGTTCATTCGAATGACCAGTCGCTTCCCCCACTATTCGATAGCCTGTGGGTCGAATCTTGACCAATTTAAGTCATTTAATAGTGTTTAATGGTCCATTAGACTCGCCTACTTGTCACTAATAACCTATTAAACTTAATTTTAACATTTTGCTTAGTTTACATAGGTGATTAGGTCATTTCACGGTTTGGTTCTTGATTCAATCGAGTGTCTCTTATGTAGGTTCGGTAATCTTCTGATTTTGGTAAGATTCAAGAGTAATGTACCTGTAAAATCGCCACTCAAATGTAAGAAACTCAACAGCAATGTAAATCAGGATCTGTAGCAATTTTTGGCAGAGTAACGGGAAGAATGCGATTTGAGTGCGATTTTTGGTGTGATGAGGAACATGCGATCGACTGAGGCCCTTAAATACTGAACTTAAGTTCAATCGACCGACTGGCCTCATTCGCTCAGTTCACTCGGGCGACTGAGTCTCAATCGTACGATTGGCCTAGTCAATCGCATTCAGTCGGCCGACTGAGTCTCAGTCGGTCGACTGCCTCATTCGGTCTCCTTCATTCGGGCGACTGAGTCTCAATCGTACTATTTGTGTATTTAGTTTACAGTCATTTTGAACATTTTACTTTTAAGACCCTTTTAACTTTTGACAATAACATTATAAGCTCTTAACCAATTCAGTCACCTCAGACGTGACTCTTTTTAAATCACGTTGTCACCTCTAACGTGACTCTTTAAACTTTGAAAAACATGTGGCCATCTCATACATGACCCTTTTAGGTGAGGTAATTCCATTCTGATTTCCTGATGCAGTCCGACAGACATATACACTAAAAGATTAAACTAGAAACTTAAACTAAATACACAAATAGAATTTGTTTTTGGACTTTTTGTGAGAGATAAAACCCTAAGATGGAAATCTACGGGATTTGGTTCCGGAATCGAAAGCTTCAACTTAGATTGACCACACCTGGACTAATTCAATTTTGGAATCATACAGGAACATCAAATCATTTGGGACTTGTTATCAAACTCTTTCGATGCTCAATTCTTGGTGTTCATCCAGAGTCATCAGCAGCTTTAGGGAATCATACTGGAACCTTAGATTACCACATTGATTTGAACTTTCAAGAATTGCAGCCACAATGATTGTCAATATGTTTGTCCACTTAAATCCATACACAGACTCTTGACTCAAACCGGTGATTGTTTTTGGTTTTTAATTCAACAAACATTTGTGGATCCCACACTTATATGGTAATCAACATCCCTCAGGAGCTTTTGAGCGGTCTACGGGTATTGTTACAAGAAGAGACTATTCTTAGATCTTTCATAGAGAAACCAGTCCTCAGGTCAGTGCCATCGCACAACAAAGAGGCGGCAAACAACAATGAATTCTAGAATATCTAGGTTATGCTTATCCTCAGGTCAGTGCCATCGCACAGCAGAGAGGCACACAACCTATCTCCTTGTTAGAGCAGCTTTTATTTTGCACCAAATGCACCAACAACATAGGTCATTAGCTTGATAGCATTTTTCTTTCATTTTTTCGTGCTTTGCTCTATTTATGGTCACCGCACACATTTGTGGCGTTTACATGCTCATTACCCTTATTGGAATATTTTTGATTGTGTTAACCAGTGATAAGATGGAAGCCCCCAGTCAACTGAACAGTTTAGTTTGATCTTGAGATCACCAGTCCGGTCTAATCATCTATTGTGTTGAATCTACCGACATATCAATTGTGGTCTAGCAACCTCTAGGTCTACTCTCATTGTGTTACCTTAGGAGTTACCAGTTTTTCTATCATCTTCCCTTTTATATTGCTTAGACTACACAGACTTATACTTTGAATTTTTCATCTTTTCTAAATTTGGATTTTAAAGTCCCTCTTGACTTGTTCCTGTGTACTATCATATTCCAAAGGGTTTGAATCGGTATCACAGATAAGATCTACCTTGTATCAGCTTTCCACTCCTTCTCCCTCGGTTTCCCCTTTTTTTTAATGTTGCTTGCTGACTTATTCTCCCCCTAAAATACTAAAATCAAACCTGGTTTAATTATTTTAGGATTTTAATAAAACAGCAGAATAACATGAGTTTAATTTAACAGACTAAAATAACAAAAAAAATAAAAAAGAAAATTTACTAAACTACATCAGACTACTCATGATCATCATCAGGAATAACATCACTTCTCTTTTTAACGCCGTTGACCTCTAGCAGATATTGAAAACGTGGTTTATCAAAGGCTTTAGTATAGGGTCAGCGCTTGAAAATCAGTATTAATTTTTACCACATCAATTAAGTTTTTTTCGAAACAATCTCGTATGAAGTGATATTTAATACCGATATGTTTGGTCTTAGGATGTTGGACCGGATTTTTAGTTACTGCAATTGCAGCAGAGTTATCCACAAAAATAGGAGTAGAATGGAACGTTAAACCGTAATCCCGCATTTGCTGTTGAATCCAGATGATTTGTGAACAGCAACTTGCAGCAGCAACATATTCGGCTTCACAGGTTGACAATGCAACCGATGTCTGCTTCTTACACTGCCAGGTAATTAATCTTCTCCCAAAGAATTGACACCCTGCTGATGTAGACTTGTAGTTCATCTTGCAGCCTCTGTAGTCCGAGTCACTGTATACGCTGTGAGCTCAAAATCATCATCATGAGGATACCACAACCCTAGTGTGGGTGTACCCTTTAGATAGCGAAAAATCCTTTTGACCCCGATTAGATGATTGACCTTAGGTTTAGCCTGATATCTTGAACATAAACATGTCGCATACATGATATCAGGTCTAGAGGCAGTGAGATACATGAGGGATCCAATCATTCCTCGGTACATCATGGCATCCACCAGATCTCCATTTTCATCAGGGGCTATGTCGTGATTCGTAGCCAGTGGAGTACCTGCAGCAGATGCATTCTCCATGTCAAAACGATTGAGAATGTCGCTTACGTACTTGGTCTGATGTAGAAAGATCCCATTTGGTGTTTGATCCACCTGTAGCCCAAGAAAGAACTTCATCTCCCCCATAGCACTCATCTCAAACTCTTTCTGCATAACTACTTCAAATTCTTTGCATAACTCTTCGTTCTTTGAACCAAAATTATGTCATCAACATAGATTTGTACGAGCAGTAGGTCGCCATCTTTTTCTTTAATGAACAGCGTGCAGTCAATGACTCCCCTGCGAAAGCCGGTTTCACAAGATGAGTCGAGAGTTTCTCATACCAAGCTCTTGGAGCTTGATGAAGCCCGTATAAAGCCTTGTCGAGCTTGTAGACTCTATCCCGATGATAAGGATCTTCAAATCCCTCGGGTTGACTGACATAAACTCTTCACATCTAATTGATAGACTTTAATCTTCATGTATGATGCATAGGCAAGGAAGATACGAATGGCTTCCATCCTTGCCACGGGTGCAAATACCTCATTGTAATCAATTCCCTCGACTTGGCGAAATCCCTGAACAACCAGTCGAGCCTTGTTCCTGATAATGATCCCTTGGTCATCTTTCTTGCATTTTAAAACCCATTTGGTGCCAATGACCTTAGCACCTTTAGGTCTATCAACCAGAGACCATACACCTAACTTCTTGAACTGAAGAAGTTCTTCTTGCATTGCACTCACCCATGCCTCATCATTTAGTGCTTCACTGACATATTTTGGCTCAACCTGTGAGACAAAACACCGATAGGCACCATCATGAATATATCCCTTTCCATAACAGAGGCATAGTCAGCTGAGTACAGCTGATTTCGGGTTTGTACTCCTGATCGGACATCCCCAATGACATTGTCTAAGGGATGATAAACGTTTAGACGTGATCCTGGAGTAGTAGGAACAGCTACCTCAGAGCCAAGATGATGAACATTTGGTTCTTCATCTGAGGTAGTTGGAGTTTGAGGCTCTGACGTCGAAGGTGCACCACTGGTAGATGCTTGTGGACTTTCAGGAACTGGAACCTGTTCCTCCTGACTGTTCTGGGTATCTTCTTCAGCTTCATTTTCAGAGGAGGTGTCACTGTCGTCGATTACTCCCCCTGAATGAGTAGATGATTCTCCCTGTGAGCTAGATGTTGGTGGATTCAAGCTATCATACATCATTCGTGTAGCTAATTCGTCATCCGAGGGAGAGAGAGGAATGTTGAAGGACTTGAAGAATCCATCATAGTCAAGAAGTAGCGGGGTCCTTTGCCAGTAGGCGGTGTGGTGAATCGCTGAACATCAACATTACACCAAACTTCTACTAGACCTGTTGAGTTATTGTAAACTCGCTTGTTAGGTATGTTGTATCCTAGAAAGATGCCTACATCTGCCTTCTCGCTGAATTTACCCTCTTGTGTCTTCTTCAGAAGTGCACGGCGCCCCAAATGGTTCGAGATACTCCAAGTTCGGTTTGCGTCTTTGTAGTAGCTCGTAACATGTTTTTCCGTGGCGCTTGACTATCAGGACTCGATTCAGTGTATAACATGCATTTGCCACTGCCTCATTCCAGAATTGGATAGGCAGTTTCGAGTCTGCCAGCATAGTCCGTGCTGTCTCTATCAAGCTCCTGTTCTTTCTCTCAGCAACGCCATTCATCTGAGGTGTGTAAGCAGAAGTGAATTGATGCACAATCCCCTTTTCCTTGCAGTATTCCTCCATCCAATGGTTCTTGAATTCCGTTTGTGTTCTGAGCGTACTTGTCTAACTTTCAGCTTGTAGAGAGATTCCAGTGTGGTTACCAACTCCTTGAATGATTCAAATGTTTCTGATTTGGATTTCAGAAACATTACCCAAGTGAACCTTGAGTAGTCATCGGTGACCACAAAACAGTACAAGTCGCCTGCAATGCTTTTTGTACTGACTGGACCGAACAGATCCATGTGTAGAAGTTCAAGAGGAAGTTCTATTGAATTAACTTTCTTTTCCTTATGAGACTTCTTTGTCTGTTTACCTTTCTTGCAAGCTATACAGAAATCAGGAAGCTGAAAGTTCTTGACATTACACCTCTCACCAGATCCTTCTGAATCAAGTGATTCATCTTCCTTTGACTGATGTGTCCCATTCTCCTATGCCAGAAGATGGAGTCTTTTTCAGTAGCTTTGGATAGAAAACACTGAACTCATGATCCATTGTAGAAGCTGTTGACAGATCCAAGACATAAAGATCTTTATATCTTGAAGCAGTCATCAAAACTTGGTCCTCTGGGATCACGTAGTCTTTCTTCAGTACATAACACTTCTTGTTGTCGAAGATGACTTTAAATTCCTTATCACATATTTGTGAAACAGAGAGTAAGTTGTTTTGAAGTTGCTGGACGTAGTTCACCCTATCAAACTTAACTTTCTGATTTCCAACTTCTCCCTGAGCTGTGATATATCCTCCCTTGTTTCCAGCAAACGAAACATGCCCTCCTTTTATTTGTTTGACATTTGATAAAAGGCTCTGTTTCCTGTCATGTGCCTGGATGCTCCGCTGTCTACTATCCACGTGTTAGTTTCAGCACTGTATTGAACAACCTGCACATACAAGTAAAGGATTAGTTTAGGTTAGGAACCCAAGCCTTTACTGGCTTGGGTTTCCCAGAGGCATCACACATCAGAAATTCAACCCATTGACCCTTAGAAGGTGAGGGTAGCTCAGGTTCCTTCTTGTTTCATTATCAGCACAGAAGTTGACTTCTTTTTCCATAAGCCAGATTTGTGCAATGCCTGTTTGTGATAAACAGTTGACTGGCTAACGGATTGAACTTTCTGTTCACTCGTCTAGGTGGAGTTAAAGAGCTCCTCTTAGAATCCCTAGGTTTTGAGTCCTAAAGTGCAATCTTCTTCCTAGGTGTCTGATAATAGGACAGTAGGAAGCAATGTGTCCACATTCTCCACAGTTGTAGCACGCCCTGCTATCAACTTTATGATTAAACTTTCTTTGTGGAGACGTGTGTGACACTCTAGTAACATCACTCACTTTAGGTTTTGACTCGGTTCTTTTGATGTGTTTACTGGTTTAACAAAATTAACTGATTTAACCTGTTTGACATCCTTTTCTTTTTGGTTAATTGGTCTTTGACTTGAAGTATGTGAAAGATTATCCTTAAAAGCCTTTTTGGTTCTGATTTGACTTTGTTTGAACCTGACTTTAAGTTAACTTTTCAAATTCCTTTTCCAGATTAACACAAGACATTTTACCCTTTGCCTTTGAAGTGGTCTCCTTTTGTTTGTTTCCAGTGTCAATAGATGAACATAAGGAATCTGGATCACTAACAAGAGGAGTAGACACTACATGATCCTTGATGGGATTACTATTTAAAGGTCTAGTTTTAGTGTTCATCAAAGTCTCAGGTGGTGGCGGAACCACTTTATAACCCAGTCCCTCCCCGTTGTTCCTTTCTTTCACTAAGTGTTGGACTATGTGCGACGAACTAGTCCAACTATGCAGTTTCTGTTTTAGTGAATTTACTTCTACTTCTAGAACTGCCTTTGCTTCTTAGTGTCTTCTAGGGAGTTTAGATAATACCTAATGTCATTAGCTTGATTAAAGGCAACTACTTCGGTTTCCCTAAGCTGTTTAGTCAAAAGGTCTATCTTTTCTTTATAACTGAGCTCATTTTGTTTTAGTACCCTATTAGCCTCAGTGCATAGATGCAAATCTTTTATCAAGTTATCATTATGATCTAATAACCTAGCAAATTTAGCATCTATGCTATTCCTAAAGGCATCACAATCAGAACAAGCATGATTATTAAACATTGTGTCAGTAGTACTTACCTGAGGATTCAGAAGCGTTTGCCATCAATGCAGTATCAGATGATTCTGGTTCTTTTGCTTCTGTCTTCTGTCTCTGACATGGTAGTCTCCACTTTTGGCTTGTAACTGACCTCGGTTGCAGTTGCTTCTTCACTATGTGACATTGCTATCTCAACTGCTAGATCTCCTTCACTAGCGGAATCACTGTCAATATCTTCTACATTTGCAATGTTTGATTCCCCTGGTGAGACAAACCTAAAGCTCCAATCCTGTCCTTCATCATCATGAGCAGTCAAGGCTTTTGAGTCCTTGTTTGAGGAAGTAGAGCTGGTAGTTTGCTTGTCTAGACGAGTGAAGGATGAGAACGGGTTCCCGTTCCCAGTTCTTTGGCTTCACACATTCTCTCTTGAAGTGCCCCTTTTCACCACAGTTAAAGCAGTTCACTTTACTCTTGTCGAAGCCAAAGGTGGTATCCTTAGTAGCAACCAAGTTCTGTCCAGTCTTTTTCACAAACTTCTTCGCCCTCCGGACAGCACTTGCTAAGGCCCACATTATGTCCATTCTCTCAAGCTCCATTTCGTCCACCTGCTCGTAGTCCTCGTCTGCCAGATGGCAGTTTCCAATCTTTCCAGCAACAAGTTCATCATAGGAATGGACCATTGCTGCTAATAGATCCATGTGCTCTCGAGCTACTTCCACAGTCACATTACCGAGGTTCTCGGTCTTCAGTCTAGTAGCATTCGCTTCAGATCCAATGTATTGGGTACAAGAAGACCTGCCGTTTCTGAACCTGGAGCAGGTGCATGTGTAGGACTCGATGAGCTAGACACGAATGCAGTCTGGAGGGGTGCTCCAGATGTCTTAGCTTGAGGAGTGGCATTGTATAAAGCTGGATTTTGATTGTACGTAGACTTCTGAGCTCTGTACTTCATTCTAAGTGATTCTTCTCGCAACTTAAGAATGAAGTCATTAATATCCAGTTTTGACAGCATTCCATTCTGTCTAAGATTAGACACGAATGAAACCCATTTTTCAGGCAATCCGTCTGCAAAATTATTAACTTTCTCTTCCATGGTAGTAGCCACCCCATGTGTATGGTTCACTCATCAGATGGTAGAATCTATCTATAACATCGTCCAAACTCTCGTTTCCATCGATGAGAAGTTTCGAATTCCTTCTTTAACTCCTTAGCCTTGATTGCCTTCAACGAGGCATTCCCGTCGTACCTCTTCTCTAGCTCATCCCATAGTTTCTTGGACTGCTTATTCTCTGAGTACTGGTGGAATATCTCTTTAGGGATAGACTGTGTAATCAATGCATAGACCCTCTTCTTGCATTATATTTGACTTTCTGCGCGTCTGTCATCCCTCCTAAGGTTAACTTTACTCCATCGGCTCCCACCGGTGTACTATATCCAATCTCGATGGCCTCCCATAGATTCGGATCCACTCCATTGAGGTAGATCTCAAAAGTTGTTTCCAGTGGGGAAACTCATCTAACGTTAAAAGCTTGGTGGTTTATTATGATTACCCACCTCACTCTCAAGTAGCAGCAGGTTCTGGATCCTAGAGTCCTTCCCAGCAGTAAAGGCTGACAATTGATCTTCCATTGTAAATAACTTTAAGTCTAATAAGCAATTTTAAGTCGGTCGACTGAAGGGTGCGAATGGACTAGGCGTGCGTATGAACACTCAGGTGCGTATGAACTCTACGACTGGTTCAATCGTGCGGCTGAACTAAGTGATTAGCTCAGTCGTGCGAATGAATCTGATGCGTATGAACCGTGCGACCGAACGGTTCAATCGTACGAATGGAGATACGACTATGTCCAATCGTGCGACTAAGCAATGCGAATGAGTCCAGTCGTGCGAATGGCTCACTCGTGCGACTGAAGCTGCTGTTATGCGAAAATTTCTAGGTTAAACGTGTTTTAGCCGTAAAAATTCGAACTTTCGCAAGGTTGAATTGCCTAAGTTCGTAGAAACCAAACTTTGATGAGCAGGGAACGTCCAAGATCACTTTTGACACAAAAGATTGCGTTTTTAGTGCAAAACACAAACTTTTTATCAATCTTGATTGAATCACACGTAATCAAGAGCCAATAGCTCTGATACCACTTGTTAGGACCTGGTATTTGACCGAAATACCTAGAGATTAACGTGTAAACCAGATCAAATAGTGCGGAATCCTATTTGATTGGCGATCCAATCAGTGAGAACACACGAAGAATCAATCAAGGAATTGAAACTAACGTT
Organism: Flaveria trinervia; assembly: GCA_025506515.1. Lineage (NCBI taxonomy): Eukaryota > Viridiplantae > Streptophyta > Magnoliopsida > Asterales > Asteraceae > Flaveria > Flaveria trinervia. The sequence continues at coordinate 56,170,021 of CM046447.1, read as the reverse complement.
AGAAATCGATTGGGAATCGATCTAATGTGTTCTATGAACTTGGAGAACGAATTGAGAGGTTTCTGGACGGCTAGGGTACGTCTGGAATCGTAATTAACGAGTGTTTTATTTTTCACGAATTGAGGTGTTTATAGGTTGGTACTATCCAATCGTGCGACTGAACCATTAGTATGGTTCAGTCGTGCGATTGAACCATGCGGTTGATTCATTCGTACGACTGAGTGTTCAGTCGTGCGACTGAGCCAATCTTATGTTACAATCGTACGACTGATCCAGTCTCCTGGTTCAGTCGTGCGACTGAGTCAATCGTGTGAAGTTATTCATGCGTATGGTTCATTCGCATGAGCCATTCGCATGAGAACTTCATTCTATTAAGTTTGAATGTATTAATTAATAAACATTATATGTAATCATTCAAGAAATCACTAACCTAATTAACCAATTCAATGTCGACACATTAATGAAACATTAAACATTATAACTAACAAACTATCAATATCATTTCATTAATCATACAAACAAGATCTATTACATCACTATCATGATCTAGGGACATACATGTATCAACAACATCATAGAAGAACAAGCTGATATCATCTCAAAATTAAAAAGGAAATTGAGAGCAAGAACAAAAGAATATCAGAGCTTGAAATGATGATCAACAGAACTGAAGTAAAGGATGATGATGAGATAGAAAAACAAGAAAAGGTTGATGATGATGACAACCAAGTAATAGATCAGAATGAAGAACAAGTAGATGATGAAGGTCAAACTGAGATCAAAGACCAGAGCCTAGATATGGTAGTGTATTCTGGAAAAACTGGTTATTCAAACTCTGAAAAGGTGAATTTGAAGAACTCTTCAGTGCTTTGGATAGTTTTGCAACTGAACAATTCAACATTGATGATGATTTCTGGGAATTCATAAACAATCAAAGAACTGAGGCAGAGCCTATTGTCTTATTCCCAAATCACCAGTGCCTTTGGAAAAAGAATTAACTCTACAAATTGTCTCTACCATATCATTAACTGAAGAACAAAAAGAACTCAAAGAAAGATATGAACAAGAAAGGAAAGAAGATACTGTAACTGAACAAAGTGAAATGAAGGATCAAGAGCCAAGTACACCTGAAAAGGTCCCTGAACCAGAAGATCAAACTGAAACCTCTAGCCCTCAACTTCAAACTTACTCATGAAAGAGGAAGTATTTGGCTGTAAAGGCTAAAGGTAAAAGACCAAAATGAAGAAGAACCAGCAAAGAAACAAAAAGATGACCCAAGAAGTTTAGCAGCAATTGTTGAATTTTGGAAGAACAGAGCAAGCAGAAGCTCAGTTGAAAAGTGGCTCGAGCAATTGATCTAGAAGAAGGAAAAATTGCTGACGATTATGAAGTTGAAAAGGATGTTCTCATGGACAGTCCTATTAAAGCAAAACAGTCAGTGGAAGATATGGTAATCAAAGCTCAAACCGATGACTTGATAATTAAAGCCATGTTTTTGATCAATTAAGGCTATGATCCTCATGAAGTGTTTGAATGACTTATGAGAGAATGAAAAGAGGGGAAGAGAAAGTGAAATTGTTGCTTGATCCAACAATAGACACTGAATATGAGAAGACAATGACAAAGGATACTCCAAAACATAAAGACTCATCCATGAAGAAATCTACAAGGTATGAAATTCACTACAAGAAGGGGTCCCTTACAAAAGTTGTCTCAAATGAAGAAATCAACCTCATCCCATGAATCATTATTTCTTGATCCTTATAACATGTATGATAAGGATATGAAGGAATATCTCTCAAGTCAGGGATTCATAAAAAGAAGGATTGCCAACATGAAGACAAATTCTTTAAGGGCTGTAACTTTTCAATTAATCAATGAAAAGAAAGAAAAACTCAAGAAACTAGAAGAAGAATTGACAAGGACCAAACCCAAAAGCAGAGTGTCAGCTGAAGACATGCTACTGAATCAAAAAGATTAAGAACTACTTGCCCTAGTGCTCCACAAGTACCCTGAATGGTTTGCAGAACCATCTCACTTGAAGCTGCAAGAAGGGCTGACTATTGCAAAACTGATCAGAGGGGTGTCTACTCCCAAGGTCAAGGTAGATCAAAAGATAATAGCCTGGAAGTATGACAGCACATGAAACATGTTCATGGTGAAGAGAATCTCAGGGCTAGTACAATTCTTTACAGAGTACTCAGCTCTAGTAAATGCCCTTGAGATTCATGATTTGAAGGAGCTAGCTCAACTTGAACTGATAATCATGCAGCTATGTTTAGGGGATATGAATTTGAGAACATACTTAAGATGTTCAGCAGAACAAACAACTTCAATTCATTAAGAGAATTTGCTTAAGAAAAGAAAACTTTTGTCAATCCCCTGGATAAGAAGAAAAAGATGGAAGCAGAAGAAATTGTATTCCTGAGTTGAAGGTAAAGCCAACTGAGTCATTGAAGAGGAAAGTAGTATCTGGTACTCATTCTTCCACTCCATCTCAAATGTGTACTATGATGAGAAAACCTATGAGATGGTGATAGAAAGGAAGTGGGGAGGAAAAGAAGGAGCTGACATCAGACTATTCAGTGGATATGAGGTAAGATTACTTGATGAATCATACATCCACTACATTTATACCAGGCACTTCAGGGAATTAAACAAAAAATTGGGTGAACAAGACATGCACTTCTTTCTGAAATGCATCAAGTTATTGAAACTAGTCTATAATAGAATAAAGATTAAAAGAGACAAAAGAAAGAAGAAGAAAACACCACTGTAACTTGGAAATATTGTTAAGCTTGACGTGGATATGGGAGGGAGTTTATTGATTCATAAAGATGGTCTTTCCACAATCTCCATATGGGAACCTATTTCTCTGAAAAAAGTTACCAATGGAAGCCATCTACAACATGAGCAGAATGAAAATACATGTGCTGAGTAGAGACAGGATGTCAGAAGCAACTGATTTTGTAAACATGATCAAGGCTATCCTGGATCCCACCAAAGCTGCATTCATACTACCTCCTAAAGACCCAGCTGAATCTTCATAACATCAATCACCTCCTAAACATTGAAACCAGGCTGTATAATCTTAGGGGGAGTATTGTTGCACCCTGAAAGGATCATACATGCCAACTTGATGGGTGACTTGATGATTGCTCAGCTGGAATCCCATAAGTCCAAGATGAAATGCAGATGAAGATCTGCAAGAAAAATAACAAGTGTTATCTTCCGCATTAGTTAATGCGGAAGACAAAATTCTGATGCGGACAAGTGTTTACTCTTCCACATTAACTAATGCGGAAGACGTAATACTTATGCTGAAGAACAACTTACTCTTTCGCATTGACTAATGCGAAAGAACAAAAGAAGATGTGGACAAGACTTTGATCATCCACATTGACAAATGCGGATGACCAACCAATGCGGACAAGTATTTGTTCATCCGCATTAACCAATGCGGATGACCAATTTATTAATGCTGATGATCAAGTGGAAATGTTGATCAAGATTATCTCATCCGCATTTGTTAATGCAGATGAACAAGCAGAGATGCGGATCAAGACTTAGACTAGTTTCTTATGTAATAGGTCAGGGGTAGTTTAGTTATTTTGTAAAGGCATCTTGTCTTATCTATAAATAGAATAGTTAACCTCATACTGAGATGACAGCTGATATATAGAGAATTTTTGTTGTAATTATTCTTGGTAACTTATCAACTTTCATATATCAATACAAACAGCATTTATGAGTAATTTTTCTTGCTTGAATGTTCTTTGATTGTTTGTTTCCGCCACTCAATCATTGACTTGATTATCATATTCGATTCTTAGTGAGAATATCACTCTTACACAATCCCAGTCAAATGTGATGATGCCGAGAACTCTACAGCATTCCTGGAAGTCAAATCCAGGTGAGCACATATGTTGTGCTTAGTGCTCATGGTCCAGCGACTCGTCATCTGTTACACAATATAGATAAACATTAGAGTGTGTAGTTGAATAACCATTTGAATTTCTTAACTTAAATCTTTGTGTTCTGTCGTGCGAATGAACTGTGCGATTGAGCTCATACGCACGACTGGGCTTAGTCGTATGCTCTACCAAGAGGTTGAACTAGTCGTGCGACTGAACTCATTGGCATGGTACAATCGTGTGATTGTGCCATTCGCCTATCTCAGCCGTGCGATTGAGCCATTCGCCCGGCTCAGTCATGCGATTGAAGTTCATCAGGGTGCTCATTCGCATGACAGACTGTTAGTTCATTCAAATTCAAATTTTGAGCAAATCGTAGGGTTAGACGTCGTGGTATTGCTCATTATTCTCACAAAACACCCAACATAGCTCCTAATAACCTTTATTTTAACATTTAACTTAGTTTTATCAGTTTATTGGTCAAACTAGTCGCGGTTAGTTTTAGGCCATAAATCCGAGTGTCATAGGCACAGATTGTTGGATCTTTGGAGAGTAGAACATCGTGCATTACCTGGACAATTGCTAGAAATCGTTAAAACACAACAAATAGCAGTTTAGAGCAATTAGACGAAAATCGGGCAGAGTTTCGTTAAGTCGTGCGATAAACAAGAACGATTGGGGGTGAATAGGGTTGCGACTGACTCCCCCTCTATTTATACTAGGGTTCTCTCCAGTTGTGCGACTGGACTTAATCGCACAGCTGGTTCGTATGATTGAGTCTCAGTCATGCAACTGACTCAATCCGTCATCTTCAGTTGTGTGACTAGGTTTCATTCGTGCGACAACCCCATTAGGTTGCTTCCATTTGAGCGATTGGTTCATTCTGACGATCCAATCACATGAATTTATCCATGCTGATAGTCCAATCACACGTCTGGGCATACATGTGGCTTAGTCGTGCGATTGGGCTCATTCGTATGGCCAATCGTACGGTTGGTCCATACTTATGGTCCAGTCGTGCTAATGGTTGATTCTTATAATTTTGACTCTATGAACATTTTACATTATCCCTTTTAACACTTGGTAAAACATTACGAGCATTCGATCATCTCAGACATAATTGTTTTTAACTTTGGAAACATTTGATCACCTCAGACGTGATCCTTTTAACAGTAAAACATTTTGTCACCTCAGACGTGACCCATTTGGCATTTGAAAACACATGTGGTCACCTCAAACGTGACCCTTTTAAGTGATTAAATCCCAGATAAAATTCCACTATATAGTCTGACGATAAACTAAATTTGAATAAAAATTGAAACAAAATAAAACAACTATAATTAAAGGATAAAACTGAACGTATTGTTGTGATTTTGTGTGAGATGGAAATTTTAAGATAGATATCTAGCAGATTTCTTTCTAGAACAGTATAGCTTCAAGTTATTATGACCATAACTGGAACGATTCATTATGGAATCACACAGGTAATCAAATCATTCAGGACGTGTTACCAAAATCTTTTGATGCTTGATTCTTGTTTCATTGAGAGTCATTAGCAAGTTTAGGAAATCATACTAGTACTATAAGATGCACACTTTGATTTGGACTTTCAAGAATTGCCGCCACGATGATTGTCAGTATACTTGTCCACTTAAATCCATACACAGACTTTTGACATAGATTGGTGATACATTAGGTTTAATTATTTCAACCAGCATTTGTGGATCCCACGCTTATATGGTAATCAACATTCCTCAAGAGATTTTTGAGTGGTCTACGGGTATTTTGACAAGAAGAAACTATTCTCAGAGCTTTCAAAGAGAAGCCAAGCCTCAGGTTGGTGCCACCACATAGCAGAGAGGTGGCAAACAACAATGAATTCTAGAATATCTAGGTTATGTTATCCTTAGGTCAATACCACCACACAGCAGAGAGGCACATAACTATCTTCTTGTTAGAGCTTATATTTTTTCTTTTTGCACATAACGCACCAAGAACATTCGTTATTAGCTTGATTGCATTTATTTTTCATTTTTTTTCATGCTTTGGTCTTTTGTGGTCATCCGCACACGTTTGTAGCGTTATTTGCTCGTCACCCCTTATTGGAAATAATTGATGGTGTTAACCAGTAATAAGATGGGAGCCCACAGCTAGTTGAACAATTTAGTTTGAATTGAAGTCACCAATGAGGTCTAATCATCTATTGTGTTGAATCTACCGACACATCATGTAGTGGTCTAACAACCTCTAGATCTACTTTCTTTGTGTTACCTTAGTAGTAGCCAGTTTTACTATCATTTTTCCTGTTATATTGCTCAGACTTCTCAGACTTATACTTTGAATTTCACATCTAATTTAGTTTAAAGCTTTTAATGTCCCAAATTCTTTGTTCCTGTGTACTATCATTTTCCATAGTCCTTGAATCGATAACACAGATACGTTCTCATTTCTATCAGCTAGCCTGTCCTCCTCCCTTGGTTTTCTTTTTTTTATGTACTGAAATTAGAACAGCTAAAATTAACACTAACTTCTTAACCTATTCTGCCCCTAAAATTCTGAAACCGAAAATCTTTTTGCAGTTTTTGAATTTTATAAGATAGGAAATTTAAAAAATAAAAATAAAATTAAAAATAAAACATAGTGTCAGACTACACGTTTTCATCTTCTGAGATTACGTCACTTTTCTTTTTCACGCCATTTACCTCTAAGAGATATAGAAATTTCAGTTTATCAAAAGCTTTTGTATAAAGGTCGGTGTGTTGAAAATTCGTATTAATTTTAACCACATCGATTAAATGTTTTTCAAAACAATCACGTATAAAATGATATTTAATCCTCATACGTTTGGTTTTAGGATGTTGGATCGGATTTTAGTTACAGCTATCGCAGCAGAGTTATCAACATATATAGAAGTATTAGAGAATTGCAAACTGTAATCCCACATTTGCTGTTAAATCCAGATGATTTGTGAACATCAACTTGCAGCAGCAACATATTCGGCTTCACAGGTTGACAGAGCAACCGAGGTCTGCTTCTTACACTGCCAGGTCACTAATCTCCTTCCAAAGAATTGACATCCCGCTGATGTTGACTTATAGTTCATTTTGCAACCGCCATAATCCAAGTCACTATACGCCGTAAGATCGAAGTCATCATCATGAGGATACCACAACCCTAGTGTTGGTGTACCCTTGAGATAACAAAATATCCTTTTAACCCCAATAAGATGGTTGACTTTCGGTTTCGCCTAATATCTGGAGCATAGACATGTCGCGTACATGATATCAGGTCGTGAGGCTGTGAGATACATGAGGGATCCGATCATTCCTCGGTACATGGTGGTATCAACCAGATCGCCATTTTTGTCGGGTGCTACATCGTGGTTTGTAGCAAGAGCAGTTCCAGCTGCCGAAGCATTCTCCATATCCAACCGATTGAGAATATCGCCTACATACTTGGTCTGATGTAGGAAAAATTCCTTAGGTGTCTGATCCACCTATAATCGAGGAGAAGAACTTCATTTCTCCCATTTCACTCATTCGAAGTTTGCTTTCATTACTGCTTCAAATTCTTTACATAACTCTTCATTTTTGGATCCGAAGATTATGTCATCAACATAGATCTGTACAAGCAGCAAGTCACCATCTTTTTCTTTGATAAACAGTGTACAATCAATCATTCCTATTTAAAACCCGTGTTTCACAAGATGAGTTGAGAGTTTCTCGTACCATGCTCTAGGGGCTTGATGAAGCCCGTATAGAGCCTTGTCTAGCTGTAAACTCTGTCCTCATGATATGGATCCTCAAATCCCTCAGGTTGATTGACATACACTGTCTCTTGGATTTCACCATGAAGGAATGCACTCTTCACATCAAGTTGATATACTTTAATCTTCATATATGATCCAAAGGCTAGGAAGATACGGATGGCTTCCATTCTTGCCACGTGTGCAAACACTTTGTTGTAATCAGTACCCTCGACCTGTCAAAATTCTTGAACTACAAGTCGAGCCTTGTTCCTCATTATGACCCCTTGGTCATCCTTCTTGCACTTCAAGACCCATTTAGTGCTAATAACCTTAGCACCTTTAGGTCTATCCACCAGAGTCCACACACCTAACTTCTTAAATTGAAGAAGTTCTTCTTGCATGGCACTCACCCAATCCTTATCGTTCAAGGCGACACTTACATATTTAGCTCAAATTGAGACACAAAACATCGATAAGCTCCGTCATGAAGGTATCATTTTTCCATGACTGATGCATAATCAACTGAGTATAGCTGATTTCATGTCTATACTCCTGATTATACATCCCCTATGACATTGTTCAGAGGATGATAAACATTAAGTCATGACCCAAGAGTGGTGGGAACAGCTACATCCTGACCTAGATTGTGAGTTCTAGAGTCAGAATCTGTAGCTGTTGGAGTTTGAGGTTCCGAAGTGTCAGAGGCATCAACATCGCATGCATGTGTACTTGTGTAGCAGGAAACTGTTCCTCATGTTCCACCTGAACATTCTCCACATCTTCATCGTCAGAGGAGGACTCACTAACTTCTTGTACTCCCCCTGAGCTTCTAGAAGATTTGCCTTGTGAACCAGATGTTGTTGAGTAGGGGCGGGGTGTTTAAGACATCATACATCATCTTTGTAGATACCTCATCATCAGAAGGCGTGAGAGGAATGTTGAAGGACTTGAAAAATCCATCATAATCAAAAAAGAAAGGTGGTCTTTTTCCTGTATGAGGGGTGGTGTATCTCTGAACATCGACGTTGCACCACACTTCTACTTGACCTGTTGAGTTGTTGTAAACCCTCTTGTTCGGTATTTGTATCTTAGAAAAATCCCTTCTTCAGGCTTTTCACTAAACTTGCCTGACTGATGTTTCTTCAGCAAAGTACATGGTGCCCCAAACGGTTCGAGGTACTCCAGATTTGGTTTACGTCGTTGTAGTAACTCGTAGCACGTTTTTCCATGTCGTTTAACCACCAAGACTCGATTCAAAGTGTAACATGCATTGGCCACTGCCTCATTCTAGAATTGGATAGGCAGTTTCAAGTGTGCTAGCATTATCCTGGCAGTCTCTATCAAGCTTCTGCTCTTCCTTTCAGCAACCCCGTTTATCTGTGGAGTGTAGGCAGATGTGAACTGATGTAATTCCCTTTTCTTTGAAGAATGCTTCCATCCACTGATTCTTGAACTTTGTCCCATTGTCTAAGCAGATCTGATGTACCTTTAACTTGTATAAAGATTCCAAAGTGGTCACAAGTTGTTTGAACGAATCAAATGTTTCTGATTTGGATTTTAGAAACATCACCCAAGAGAATCTGGGGTAGTCATTGGTGACTACATAATAGTACATATCCCTAGCAATACTCTTGGTACTTACTGGACCGAACAGATCCATATGTAGAAGTTCAAGAGGCAACTCAATAGAGTTGACATTCTTTGCCTTGTGAGACTTCTTAGTCTGTTTTCCCTTCTTACACGCAACATAGAAATTCGTAAGTTGAAAGTTTTTGACATTAACTCCGTTGACCAAATCATTCTGAATGAGATGATTCATCTTCCTTGGATTTATGTGTCCCATCCTCCTATGCCAGGAGATGGAATCTTTCTCAGTTGCCTTTGACAAGAAGCATTGGACTTGTTTATCGGTTGTTGAGACCTTTGTTAGATCCAAGACATATAATCGTTGTATCTTTAAGCTGACATTAAGACCTGGTCTTCAAGAATGGTGTACTCCTTCTTCAACATGTAGCACTTCTTGTTGTCAAAGACCACCTTGAAACCTTTGTCACAAATCTGGGATACAAAAAGTAAGTTGTTTTTGTAGTTATTGAACGTAATTGACCTTGTCAAACTTAACTTTCTGATTTCCCACTTCTCCCAGTGCAGTGATGTATCCTCCTTTATTTCCCGTGAAAGAAACATGTCCTCCTTTAATTTTTTTGACGTTTGAGAGGAGAGACATGTTTCCAGTCATGTGCCTGGATGCTCCACTATCTACAATCCACGTGTTTGTTATAGCACTATAACGAACACCCTGCACATTCAAAGGAAATGATTAGTTAAGGTTTGGGACGCAAGCCTTAACTGGCTTGGGTATCCTAGAGGAATCACACATCAAAAAATCAACCCACTATCCATTTGAGGGCTAGGGCATATCATGCTTCTTACTGCTCTCAGTATCAGATATTTGACTTGGTTTTTCTTTCCATAAGCTAGCTTTGTGCAATGGTTGTTTGTGATAAACAGACGACTAGTTTATGGTTTGAACCTTAGTTTCATTATTTCTTCTAGGTGGAGTAATAGAACTCCATTTAGAAGAAATCTTTTTTGAATCTTGAAGCTCAACTTTCTTTCTCGGTGTCTGATACTAAGGACAATTAGAAGCTATATGTCCTCTCTTTCCATAACTGTAGCATGATCGAATTTCTACATGTTGGGAAAGACGTATCTGTGGGGAAGAGTGTGAGATTGGTGTGAATTTGGTCTTGTTGGGTTTCAACTCTTCTTGTTTGGATGTTTTAACTTCTTTAATAAACTTTACTTTTGAGCAGTTGAAACATCTTTTGCCTTTTGTTTGTTTGGACTATTATGTGGAGCACGTGATTGGTTAGTTTGTTTAGTCACTTTGTTCACAAGAAGACTTGGTAGATCCTGACTGTATATTAACCTCTTTAAACTATTTGTCCAAATTAACAATAGGCATCTTACCCTTAGATTTCAAAGTGTCCTCCTTCTCTTTAGTGGTAGATTATCTTTTGACACGTGGAATCTGAATCACTAACTAAACGAGTGGTCACCACATGATCCTTAATAGGATTGTTGTTTACTAGTCGACATTTCGTATTTAACAAATCTCATATGGTGGTGGAACAACGTTGTAACCTAATCCCTCCCTGTTGTTTCATTCTTTGACCATGTTTTTAACTATATGTGAAGAACTAGTCCAACTGTGCAGTTTTTGTTTTAAAGATTTACTTCGACTTCCAAAACTGCTTTCTCCCTTTTAGTTTCTTCAAGGGAGTTTAAATAGAACTTAATGTCATTTGCTTGGTTAAAAGCCAAAACTTTGGTTTCCCTTAGTTGTTTATTTAATAGTTCTATTTTTTCTTTCTAACTGTGCTCGTTTTGTTTTAAAACGCGATTTGCTTCTGTGCACAGTTGCAAGTCCTTTACTAAGCTATCGTTATGATCTAATAACCTAGCAAATTTCAAATCAATGCTTTTCCTAAATTTATTACATTCAAAACAAGCATGATTAAAACAATTGATCTTTAGAACTTACTGAGAAGATTCAGTTGAATTCACCATCAGTGTAGAGATTTTCTCTTCAGCTGCTGGAGATTCTGAACATTTAGTTTTGTCATCTTCTTCAATCATAGGTTTGACCACTTTCGCAGCTTCTTCAGTTTCTGACATGGCTATTTCGAGTGCGATATCGTTTTCACTTTCAGTATCGTCATCCAACACCTCGACATTTGTAATGTTGGATTCTCCCGGAGGCACGAATTTGAAGGTCTGATCTTGCCCTTCATCACCTTGAGCAGTCAAGGCCTTTGTCTCGGTGCTAGATGATGTAGCTCCCCAGTGGTTTATCCTGTCGGTTGAATGTCGAGAACGGGTTCCCGTTTTTAGTCTTCTTGGGCTTTACAGATTCACGTTTAAAGTGCCACTTCTCTCCACAGTTGAAACACGTCACTTGGACTTGTCAAACCCAAATGTAGTGTCTTTGGTAGCTATCAAGTTTTGTGCCGTAAACAAACTTCTTAGCCCTCCAGACAGCACTTGCTAATGCCCACATTATGTCCATTCGTCAAGCTCGTTCTAGTCTACCTGTTCGTAGTTTTCGTCTGCTAGATGGTAGTTACCAATCTTTCCTGCAACCAACCCATCATATGAGTGTACCACAGCCACTAATAAATCCATGTGTTCTTTAGCCACCTCCACAGTGATGTTCTCGAGGTTCTCAGTCTTCAACTTCGTAGCATTTGTTTCTGGTGCAATAAAATGGGTACTTGATGACCCAGACGTGTCAGACCCAGAAGTTATGGTTTGTGAAGGAGCAGTTGAACTGGAAACAAAAGTCGTCTGAAGGGGTGCACCTGAACTGTTGCTGTAGAAGAGGCATTGTAAAGCGAAGGATTTTGATCATACATTCCTTTCTGCGACCTGTATTTCATCCTATGTTCATCCTCTCTTAAATTCAGGATGAAATCATTTATATCTAACTTCACTAAAATATTGTTCGGTCTTAGGTTAGATACAAATGAATCCCACTTCTCTGGTAACCCATCAGCCAAACTGGAAACCTTATCTTCCATCGATGTTTTAACTCCATGAATATGTAGCTCACTCATGAGATGATAGAACCTGTTGATTACATCATCTAGACTTTCCTTACCCATTAAAGAGAAGTTGTCAAACTCTTTCTTCAACGCTTTTTCCTTTAGAGCTTTTAACGAAGCATTCCTATCATAGCGTTTTTCCAAGGCTATCCAAAGTTTCTTAGCCTGTTTATGTTCAGAGAATTGATGGAATATATCCTTCGGTATAGACTGAGTTAACAGGACGTACACTTTCTTCTCTGCCTTATATTTTGTCTTTTGCGTGTCATTCATCCCTCCCAAAGTCAGTTTCACTCCATCAGCACCTATTGGCATGTCATACCCTGTCTCGATTGACTCCTAAAGGTTGGGATCAACTCCATTTAAGTAAATCTCAAAATATTGCTTCCATGAGTGAAAAAACACTATTTTTAGGCCAAAATCGATTAAATCACACGTAAATCTAGAGCCAAAGCTTTCATACCACTTGTTAGGACCGTGTACGAACGGAGTACTAACTGGTTTGTGTATACCAACTCAAATAGTGCGGAATACTATTTGACTGGCGATCCAATCAGTGAGAATGCACGTAGAATCGATCTTAGAATGAATCTAAATGTTAAGAATGATTGCAATACGATTTTTGCGATCTATGAATTTGGAACAGGGTCTCTAAGGTTTCTGGACGGCTAAGGTAGGAGTAGGAGTCGAAATATTGAAAGTGTTATGTTTTTTCACGAATTAAGTGGTATTTATAGGTTAGGGTAGTCAATCGTACGACTGGACCATTAGCATGGTTCAGTCGTGCGACTAAAGCATGCGATGAGTCACACGACTAAAGGTTCAGTCGTGCGACTGAGTCATCTGTGTGTCTCAATCGTGCGACTGATCCAGTCTCCTAGTTTAGTCGTGTGACTGGTCCATTAGCATAAAGTATTCATGTGTATGGTCCATTAGCATGGTCCATCGCATGAAAACTTCATACAACTAAGTTTGAATATGTTTCTCAATTCTTACTTGACTAAGATCTATTCAAACAATCACAAATCTATATAGTTAGATTAATACGCGTTAATAAAATAAACATTGAAACATACACTGAAACATTTAACATTAAGATCATCAATCACATATTCTGTTTTATTCAACTCATACATTTCATTTACATTTAGGACATGACAGACATATTACATTAAGATCGCAAACTATATACATATGTATCAACAAAAAAATTAGTCTTAGAATATTTCATATGTGTAAAAAGATAGGCTTTTTAATATAATTCATAGTTTTTTAATTTGTCTTTTCGACAAAAATGTATTTTAACAAAATATTTACTTTTTAATAATTAAAAAAACATTTTATAAAAAATATTGACTTTAGAAATATTTGAAAAGTTTGAAATAAGAGAAAGGGAGAGAGAGAGAGTTTAAATATTAGTTATTTTGACTTTTTTTAAAACTGATACATGATTTATGTGGGAAATTATGTTACAATTAATGTGACGATAACGTATGTCTACTGAATGTAATCATTTATAAGTAAAGATGCATATATACATGTGTGTATTTATATAATGTTTGGTTTATATAAAATAATAATTGTTCATTTTGCATTTTGACATTTGTGTTGATTTAGTTAGATATACCGAAAACAAAGTCCATATGCTTAAAGACTACATCAATTGATGAAGTATTGAACATTTGTAAATCAATATATGTGTATATACCGATGATTTGAAAATCTGCAAATTCACTATTTATGTAGACAAAAGTGATAGTACTAAAGAGTAGTGGCAACATAAATACTCTGCAACTACTAATCGTATGTTATGTTGATTCTTGTTTATGTCGTAAATTATTTTGTAACCAATAGTATTATACATTCGTGAAATGTCATAATGTGTATAGCAATGATTGAAACATGTTATTGATCCTAAATCTAGAATAGATGGTTAAGATTTGTACTAGTGTTTGGTTTTAATAATATAAATACATCACACTTGTATAATTTTGAGGTTAGCTTGTTTGTCCATTTGTGTTCCTTGTTATTGCATTGTGTAATTAAAGAATATAATTAAGTGAATATTTAAAAAAAACTTCTTATAGTCTTTTTATTCAAGTATTATATGTGAGTTTGTTAGTGTGACATCCGTCACTCCCAGATACTTTAACTAACTTGAAACTCGTTATCCTTCGATTATACATTTATTGTCTTTGTAAATTTAATATGTTCGTAATTATATTAATTGATACCGATAGTTGGTCGTGTGAAATTCTAACTTGTGAAATGAAAAATTATATATATATATTATATATATATATATATATATATTATATATATATATATATATTGATAATAATAATAATAATAATAATAACCATAATAACCATAATAATAATAATAACCATAATCATAATAATAACCATAATAATAATAATATATAATAATAATAATCATAATAATAATAATAATAATAATAATAATAATTATAATAACAACAACAACAATAATAATAATAATCATAATCATAATAATAATAATAATAATCATAATAATATACTAATAATAATAATAATAATAATAATAATAATAATAATAATTGTAACACCCGGTTATTTTCTTTGAAGCTGACGAAAGAAGAAAAAGAAATAAAGTCCAAAGTCGAGGGACCAAACTTGCCAAAACGGAAGAAAGTTTAGAAGAGTGGGGGGATTAAGAGGGGAGCGCAGCCCACTCTCCTCCCCCACACTCACAAATTTAGCCATAGAGAGCAAAGGACAAAAAACGGGTTTCAAACTTGGTTTTTTGTGGTTCGAGCGTGAAAGTTGAAGTGTAGCAGGTTGGATTGAAGCTCTAATCGATGGTGTTGTTTGTGTGAGTTCTAGGACCCCTCTTTTGCACGTTTTCAACTGACTTGGGGCTGGAACACATAGTAAAAACCCATTTTGAAGTGTGTGTTGAACCTGTGTGTATGTGTTTGTGTGTGATGCGAGTGGGGTTTGTTTTGGGGCTTGTGTGTGCTTGAATGGTGTTGTGGTATGTGTTTCTAAGGTTTAGGATGGTTGATTTGGGCTTAGAACGAGTTTGGGAGGGATTGGAGGCCAAAATCGCAGATTGGGTTCGGGATGAGCTGCATTCTACATCAACTAGGGATACGCGACCGAATGGCATGCGACTGGGTTCATTCGCATGCGAGTCGTGTGACTGGAGTCTATACGCTCGTGAGTCGTGCGACTGAGGTCCATATGCCTAGGTTCATCCGCATTAGGTCTATTCCCATGGGATTCATCCGCATTAGGTTCATTCGCATACGAGTCGTGCGACTGAGGGTCCATACGCCTGGGTACTCATCCGCATTGGGTTCAGTCGCCCATGGTGTCCATCCACATTAGTGTCCATCCACATAGGTCCATTCGCATAAGGTTCATTCACCTGATGTCCATTCACTTAAGTGTTCAGTCACTTGTGAGGCCATACGACTGAAGGGTGTCCATACACCCAAATAGGGCTCGTACGCCCGAAAGAAACACAATTTGACCTTCTGACTTTCGGGATGATGTGTAGATGTAAGCTTTGACTTGGGAGGTTCCAGGGGTTTCTGTAAGTTGACTTTTGAGGTCATAGATGGCATGTGGGACATGTACGTTGATGTAAGATGTTGCTTATGCATGTTGTTATGTATGTATGATTTATGTCTCGTATGATGATGTTGTATGTTTATTATGTTCTTTGCTTTATATGATTTTCTTCTTGTGGTTTGCTTTGTATGTGAACAAATGAATTGAAAGTATTATGTAACGTAAAGTGAAGAATGAAAAGAGGAACGAAACGAAGAGTGCATGCATTAATGAATGAACGAACGTAATAAAGTGTTGCAAGCGAATGTATGGAGGTTCACACCCAATGAAGGGTGTTAGCTCAACCATGTGCGGGTTAGCTACCTCAGAAGGATGCACACTGGGGCTTAATCCGTGTGATTAAGCAAATGTATGGAGGTTCACACCCAATGAGGGGAGTCAGCTCAACTGTGTGCGGGTTATATACCCCATGAGGATGCACATAGGGGTTCAGTCTTTGTGATTGACCAGACATATGGGGTCCTTGTCGCTTAACCCTAGATGAATTTCTTGGTGCTCTAGAGGGGGGGTTAAGCACATGACAGAACCTAGATGAAAACGAGAAGATAATAAGAATGAAATGAACGATAATGAAGATAATAATTATTATCTATGTGTGCGTACGATGTGTGATCACATTCTAAAGCATGGTATGATTTGAAAGGAAGTAAAGAACGGTTTTAAATGAAAGATAATGTATGTTTTATTATAAAACTAGAACTCACTAAGCAACACTGAATTTTATGTGTTTCCAGTTGGCAGGTGATGTTGCTGAGGATGGCACAGGATGGCTACTCAACTCTTTTGGATGGCATCCATTTTTATAATGCTTTTATGATGTAATGCAACATGTATTTTGTAACTTGATAACGATGTATTGTTTTGCAAAAGATTTTATAATGAACGAGATGCCTATTTGGATGATTCCGCTGCGATATTTTATAAAAGTTAAATGTAATATAGGTTTTATGACCAATGATTGACCAGCTGCAAGCGTCCCGAGAACAGGGCCTTACAAGTTGGTATCAGAGCCAAAGTTTAAGTGAAACGGGTAAATTTTCAAAATAAACCATAACTTAAACTGAAAATGGGACGGAAAGGGAACGGATGGCAGTCTGAGTAGCTGCGTGCCATCAGGTATTTCTTTAATGTTAACCGGTATTATGTGCACATGTTATGTGGTTTATGTGTTGTTTGCAGATTTAGATACTGATGTAGTCAGGATAGGTAATGCTTGGGGTATGAAGAGTAAAGTAAGTGGGTAATCACAACTGGCCACTGTAATTAAGGACTTACTATACTTGACATAAACTAAGTTGTTCCCTTGAATGACCGTGTTGGTGTTTGAATCTTTTAGTGTGCGTGTGAATGGCCGGTGGTAGATCTTCTAAAGCTTCACGTGGTGGAGGTTGTGGTGCTGAACCACAACCCAAGAGGAGGAGACCCAGAGTGGAAAAGGTAGTTCATGAAGATCCCGAGACCCCTCACCCGGAGAGTGGTGATGAGAGTGCCAATCTGAGAGCCTTGGTAAAGGAGGCTATTGTGGAAGAAGTCCATCAGGTCATGTAGACGATCTTACTATCTGTGGTGACCGAAGTTATCAAGGCGGTACAAGAAGGAGAAAGAAAGGAGAGGAACAGGTCCTTGGGAGGACGGGAACAACCAGAGCCTGAAACGGTCCACTCTGATGATGAAGAAGAGCCTGGTAATGGCACTGCTGCTGCAGCTCACCAATGGGTGAGATAAATGGAAGTTATTTTAAATATCAGCAAGTGCCGAGAGGATTTAAAGGTGAAGTTTGCTGCCCACTCTTTCGTGGACTCATCTTTATGTTAGTGGGACAATATTGTCCAAGCTGAGGATAGTCGGGCCATCGGGAAAATAAGATGGCTTGAGCTTAAAAAGTTGGTGATCGAGGAGTTCTGTCCTCACAGGGAAATAGATAAGTGAAAGAGAATTCCTGTAGCTGGAGGCTAGAACGATGACGCATCAACAATACACTACCAAGTTCAATGATATGGCACGTCTGGTGCTGGACCAAGTGACACCCTTGTCACGAAAAATCAAGAGGTATGTTTAGGGCTTGCCGGCGGATATCGGTAGGCACATGATCGCTGCCCGACCGAGCACGTTTAGGTTGGCATTTGATTTGGCAGGAAGATTGTTCGATGAGCGAAAGGTGGTGGTGGCTGAGGTGAACAAGAAGGGTAGTGGTGATCGGAACTGGAATGGGAAGAGGTTTGGTCGGGTGATGCCTCGACGGGTAACAAGAAGGCACGGGTGGATGACCGCCGTGTGGTCACACCGGTATGGGATCGAAGAAGTGTGGCAAATGTGGGAAGGAGCACAGTGGCGAGTGTAGGAGAGGGTTGAATGTCTGCTTCAAGTGCGGGAAGTCTGGTCATATGGCTAGAGATTGTGGGGGAATAAGGTGTTTCAACTATGGGGAAAGTGGTCATATGATTAGGGATTGTAAGAAGCCGAGGGCTGAAGGTTCCGAAGCGAAGAAGGTTGGGGGCAAAGAACTGAGGGCGAGCGCCAGAGTCTTCACGATGACGCATGAGGAAGCTAGGACGGACCCTGATGTCCTATTAGATACGTTTCTAGTCAACCAAACTTTAGCCTCTGTGTTATTCGATTATGGTGTTAGTAAAAATTTTATTCTGTTGCTTTCTGTGCTAAGCTGCCTCTTAGTAGTAGATGTGTAGATGCGCCCTTTGATGTAGAAACTGCCATAGGTAAGTTTACTAGGATTTCTGAGGTGATAGAGGGTTGTGACGTGGAATTAGAAGGTCATAAATTTCGGTTAGACCCTTCGTGATGACCTTAGGTGGTTTCGATTTGGTTCTCGGGATGGATTGGTTGGCGGACTACGAGGCGAACATTGTGTGTCGCAAGAAGATGATTCGTTTGACGGTGCCTGACGAGAGTTCGGTAACTCTTCATGGGGATCGGGTCACGACGATCCCGAAAGTAATTTCAATGGCGGTGGCGGGAAAGTGCATGAGGCGTGGGTGTAGCGCCTACTTGGCTTATGTAAAGGATGTGGATACACTAACACCACAACTTTCAGAGGTACTAGTTGTGTGTGGCTTTCAAGACGTGTTCCCAGAAGACTTACCAGGAGTGCCACCTGATAGAGAGATCGAATTCCGGATCGATTTGATACCAGGTGCCCAACCTATCACCAAGGCACCGTATCGATTGGCTCCGACTGAGATGAAAGACTTGGAGAAATTTCAAGAGCTACTTGATAAGGGGTTCCTTAGACCGAGTATCTCTCCTTAGGGTGCTCCAGTCCTGTTTGTGAAGAAGAAAGATGGTAGTATGAGGATGTGTATTGACTACCGTGAGCTGAACAAGTTGACGATAAAGAACCGATACCCCTTACCAAGAATTGATGACTTTTTTGATCAGCTTCAAGGTGCCAGTTGGTTTTCGAGGATAGACCTTCAATCTGGTTACCATCAGTTGAAAGTGAAGGAGCAGGATATCCCTAAAACAGCTTTTCGCACGCGTTATAGTCATTACAAGTTTCTTGTCATGTATTTTGGTTTGACCATGCGCCAGCTGCTTTTATGGATCTGATGAATCGAGTTTGCCAGCCGATGTTGGATAAATTAGTGATTGTGTTTATTGATGATATTCTAATTTATCGAAGAGTAAGATTGAGCATGCCGGTCACATTCGGGAGGTTTGGAGACGTTGAGAAATGAGAAGTTGTACGCCAAGTTCTCCAAGTGCGCATTCTGGTTGCGCGAGATTCAATTCTTAGGTCATGTGGTGAATCCTTACGGGATTATGGTGGACCCGAAAAAGGTGGAGGCGGTGATGCAATGGAAGCCTCCAAAGACGCCATCCGAGATTCGCAGCTTCTTGGATTTTGGCGGGCTACTACAAAAGATTTATCCAAGACTTTTCTAAGATCGCTTCTCCACTAACTAAGTTGACCTGGAAGGATGTGAAGTTTTTATGGGGTCAAGCTCAAAAGAAGGCGTTTGAAGAATTGAAGGCGAGATTGACTCAAGCTCCTATTCTATCATTACCCGATGGAAGTGAAGACCTGATGGTTTATTTTGATGCTTCCTACTCGGGCTTGGGGTGTGTGTTAATGCAAAGAGCGAAGGTTATAGCCTATGCATCTCGACAGTTAAAGGTTCATGAGGTCAACTACCCTACTCTAGACTTGGAGCTAGCAACCGCGGTCTTTGCGCTAAAGATTTGGAGGCACTATCTGTATGGGATGAAGTGCACCATATTCACTAACCACAAGATCTTGAAGTACTTCTTTGAGAAGAAGGACCTGAACATGAGACAAAGACGATGGTTGGAGCTTATAAAGGATTATGACTGCGAGATCCATTACCATCCGGGCAAAGCCAACGTGGTGGCGGACGCCCTTAGCCGGAAAGAGAGACCCGAACCGATTCGGGTGAAAGCGTACCAGTTGATCATGACCTCTGATGTGATGAAGCTAGTCAAAGAGTTTCAAGATGAGGCATTGAAAGAAGATCATCTTAACTCTGAAAGAATGAGAGGTCTGGTTACGAAATTGGGTGAAACCACACTTGGTGTTAGAACCTGATTTGGACGAATGTGAATTCCTTATTTTGGGGATCTACGAGTGAGGGTTATGGATGAAGCTCACAAGACTTGGTATTGTATTCATCCCGATGCTACAAAAATGTATCAAGACATGAAGAAAGATTATTGGTGGTCGGGTATGAAACGCGACGTGGTGAAGTATGCGAGTAAATGCCTTACTTGTCTACAAGTGAAGGCCGAGCATCAGAATCCGTATGGGAAGATCCAACCTTTGGATATACTGGAATGGAAATGGGAGCACATCACCATGGATTTCATTACAAAGCTGCCGCGTACCCCAAAGGGATATGACGCCATATGGGTGATAGTTAACCGATTGACGAAGAGTGCTCACTTCCTACCGATCCACGAGACATATTCATCCAAAAGGTTGGTAGATCTATTCATCAAGGAAA